>NQII01005980.1:157866-247519 GCA_002778355.1 Clitarchus hookeri | reverse complement strand
ACATAAAAAATTTCATAAAAATCGGTCCAGCCGTTTCGGAGGAGTTCAGTGACTAACACTGTGACGGGAGAATTTTATATATTAGATAATCAAATAAGCAAACAAATAAAAATTGATAAAGTGATAATATATAATAATAAAAATTGCATGAAATTTGAACGAAGACGCATGAAGATGCATGAAAAACTCTATAGTTATATCTACCTAACTAATTATAAATAGTGTATCACACAATTTAAATTGACACACCACGCAACATATAATGTCGTTTATACTAGAAAGGTAATAGAAGTAGGCCCAATTGGAAGGAGGTACGGTCCTGGGGCTAGGTACTCCATATAAAAAGCAAAGGGGACAGTGAGCTTGATCTCTCATTGATCAAGTTCCGGAGCTCAGGCAAACAAAAAAAAAGTTACTCGTCACAACATGCATGGCATGGGTTGTGGTACCCGCCTGACAGCGAGTTTTTGAACGGCCGAGGTCTAGACGCTAAAGACGATATTACACGAGACCTGCAGCCGCACATGGTCTTGTACACGCTTTTACAAGGCCTGGTGTACGAGCCGGTATACTAGCTGGTATATGAGCCGCCATGGATGATTCATATTACACGACAGCAGATTGCGTACTAGCATTTGGCACCCTCGGTGGGTGCGCAGTGTGTGATTTGTAGTAAATATGAACCCCATTCGTAGAACCGCTACCAGTTAGTAACTTGCGTAGGCCTATGAAAAAACTAATCAGCACATCTTAGTATTGCAATATAACTGTCCCCCTTTTACATTAATTGATTGCTTACTAGTATAGAATTAATACTTTTCTTGAAGATGATGTGAAGTCACTAGAGTACGAGTGTGATATTTTTAATTTTGACGAAAATTACTAACCGTTTGCAAAATGTAGGTTTTTCTTTACGCAACAAGTTATTGTCCGCATGTATCATAAAATTTTTTTTTGGATCAGACGGAGTTTTGAATTCACGTCTAAAAGTTACATTTTTACTAACGGACGCCGCGATTTTACCACTGTACTAGCAGTTTTAACCTCACGAATGTAGAGTCAAGATCGAGGCGTCCTTCTCGGTTTCTTCATTTACTCGTTTCCAGTAGTAGCCGCAGGGAGCGCCCTACGCTCTGAAACTGCGATGTGACTGGCCAGGTACGAAACCTGGTAAGGAATCTGTCACGAAAAATAGGACGTGTCCTATTACCAAACCTGGTACGAAATATGGCCGTACAAGGCGGGAAATGCCATGGCGGGTGCCACATTAGCCCGTGTGACGGCTGCTATGGCGGACCTTGCACAAGCTTTTACGGAACGTGGTATCGTGTAATATCGCTTTAAGAGCGACAAAGAAGATACATGCTTTGCATGTCCCATCACCTCTACGTACAAGGCACAGAACTGGCGTAGCCTTTCCGTTGGCAGCGTACCTTTTCAGAGGTGACAATTATGTAGGTGTGCTGTAGGCCCCTTCTTAAATTCGTACAGTTGTATGCATCCAAAATATTGAGCCGCTATTGAATAACACGTTTACTGCTGAAATTCTATGCACTGTTTCACGGCATTTGTGGCCACATACATTTCTGAAAGGACCTCAGACACGCTACAAACTTATAATCTAGTTGTACCGGCGTAAAGACTCGACCCGTCGGTACCTCGGCCAATAGGCGAGAGCAGTTAGCATTGAACCACAAGGGCACCCACCACCTCTGTGTTGAGGGTAACGTGAAATAGTCTTCAGTTTTATCCGTTACCTGATTACCAGTCATGGTCATCCAGTTCATAAAATACTCGCTGATCTAAAATCACTTTCGATTACGTGAGAGGCATAAAGAGCGTTTGCCGAAACAAAAAACCTTGTCTTCATCGTTGAGACTAGTAAGGCAATCCAACACATGACGCTAGTTCTCCACGTCAGAGACGAATATTGAGTGATTTCATCGCGGAATTATGTATATTAAAGCATACAATAAAATACAGAGTGTAGTTGGTCATAATGTTATTTTGTGCAAGTCCGGTGCTTTCAAGGCAGGGCAGTACTACGTTCTTCCAGCAAATTTGGCTCGCCAGTCATACTGCTTGCAGAGCACACCTGTTTTCGTCTTCGCTGTTACTTGTTACTATATGCTATTCACGGTAAGTGACCACTTTTGGAAGCCCGCTCCTTTAGAATAATAGTCATTCAATAGATTTTATTTTAGCCTTAGACGGTAACTTCCGAATGTGGTGGAATATACACAATGTGCTTATTACTTAAATGGCAATATTTATTTAAAAAGGTGGTTAAAGGATAAAAAAAATATCTGAAAGGAAAAAGTAACTAGGGCTTTAAAAGTGCTCACTTCACAGTGAACAGTCTATGCAGGTCACGTTGCGGGCTGGACGCGGTGCCTAAAAACAACGCGTTACTTAAAATCGCCGAACACACTCCAACAGGTTATTCCTGACGAAAAAAAACATGAGACGAAAATGCATGTGCCACTTTTCCGTAAATTTATTATTAAGGGGGCTATGTATGCGCCCTGAGAAATCGAATTTTGAAATAATTTCCGTTGCAAACAACAGGAACTACTTGCTATCACGCAACAAATTGGTGAATAGTATTAAGTAAAACGGAAATCTTATACATGTAAAAACGCGGTTGCTATTATCTTTCCCCCTCATTAAAAAAGCAGGGGTGCTTTTTTTTATCCTTTAACAATCACCTGCCCCAGACCACTCGAAAGCATTCTACTTATGTAAGTAATAATTATAGTGTGTATATTCCACCGCACTCAGAAGTTAACATCTAAGGCTACAATAAAATATATTTATTGAAAATTATTCCAAATAAGATGGTTCTCAAAATGTTCTACTACCACCAAGATCTGCACCGACGGCGGCTCCAGGCATGCTCACGCCACTGCCCTTCTGCGCTCACCGCCGCGACCCTCCTACTCACCAAGGACTTATGTACTTTGAATAGCCTTTAGCACGTAGTATAAGCTTCAAAGAGAACGGAGGATGGGAGGATTGAGTAGGAGTGCTCTACGTTACACAATGAACTGCAAAACATCAGATTCACACATTGAAAATTTAAACTCAAGATATAACTTTTGGTTTGCGGTCGTTTTGTTCTGAAAAAGGAGGGGGGGCTTTCTACCCCAGTTTCAATAACAGCATACTACGACCCAATAAAAAAAGAACTAAATGGGTTTCCTCCTACTGCATATGTTCCCCACACTGCTGAGTCCGCGGTGGCGCTGCGGCTTCAGAACTCGCACCTCACCAGGGCGAACCGGGTTCGATTCCCCGGCGGGGTAATGTCCGTGTTTTCGCACGCTTGTAATGGTTGCCGGACAACGCCTCTGGTCGGAAGGTTTTTTTTTTTTTTTTTTTTTTTTTTTTTTTTTTTTTTTTTTTTTTGGATCTCGTGTTTCCTCCGCCCTTGCAATCCAGCGCTGCTCCATATTCATCTCGCTTCACCCCCAAATGCCTAAGTCACTTGGTCAACAGTGATGAACGTGTTTGCTTACATCTGGATTTTCAGCAGTCCCAACCTATTGGGAGAATAAAAATACTTGGACGAACTTGAATATATTCTGGTTGCATTAAAACAAGATAAAATAAATTTTACAAATATCTCAAAGCGCTAACATGCTAAACAGTGTTATAATGCCATTTACGTTCTTTTTAATAGTGGTATTGGCGAAAAAAAAAAGCAGTGGAGATTTGGAACACGAAGATAGGTCAGTGCGCAGCTCGCATGCGCACTCTATGCCGTTATTCGTTAAGTAACGATCCCCGTGACCTAGATCTCTTTTGAACTTTCAGATGTCGAAGTTCCGGGTTCGAACCCCACGTAATCCACGTGTGTGTGCCGTCTTTGTAAGTAAGTTTATATTAAGTGTTGATGCCTTTCCCCGATTAACGTCCCGGCGTGAAGCAGGGGTCGTAAAATTACAGTAACATCAATAACGGTACCTACACCCGTTCCATCACGGAATATAAAGAATATTCTAAATGTAACGAAACCGTTAAGGCTGTTCACGATAAAGAGTCACTGCCCCTGCCTGCATTTATTTTAACAGGCGCACTGAGCAACATGCTCCCAGTAAAGTTCGTAACGATTGATGAAAAGTAGTTCCATAACTTAAAGTCGCATACAAAGTGTTTGGTAACGATTTTTGATAATTTAAATTTTTTTTTTTTTATTCCATCCAAGTATAAAAACGAGAGCAGTTTTGTAAAATATTAATTTTTCTAATAATTTAACAGTTTCACCTGACCGATGCATGAATAAAGTGACGAGGTCCATGGCAATGTAATGTTACATAAGGAGGAAGAATACACAACGTGCATACAAGTAGAGAATAAGCAGGGCTTTCAAAATTGCTCATTTGACCGTGAACAGCCTATTGTATATTTTCTTCTCGTTTTTGGTGCTAGTTACATGACGCACCACGAGATGGCTCTGTAATCTCTCCCGTCTGCCAAGGGCGCAGTGGTGCAGAGAGCCAAGTGAATTAAATAAATCCACATAATATAAAATAATAAATAAATCTCTTCGTAACCAAACTTCATGACTTAATACTAAAATTCAAAAATTCACAGTTGGTTTTTCCATACAGAACTATTTAACATAATTCCATAAGTTTATGCAGGTTTAGTATACATTCGCATTTCAACGCGTGAGATAAACATTAACAACAGTGAAAAATCCGATTACGGTTACAGATAGGACAAGAGTTACGGGAGAAAACAATATGGATTCCGTAATAACTTTCCAGCTGTCCCCTTTGCCTGGGCACGCTAAATTTTCTAGTAATTTGTTATCTTCCCCCTTCCCCTGGAACACCATATAGTAGCGCATGTATATGAAGTTCTTACAGAAAAGAGCGACGGTTAAGAATTAGTTACTAACCTTGTGTCAGTCAGCAAACTTATCTCCTAAAAGGGAAGGAAATCTCCAGTGATTTCCTTTTTATACATAGCATTCAGCCAGCCATCGACATGTCTGCTGGCTTTGGCAAAGAGAAGGTATCATAACTTCCACTAACATGAACTTAATTGGATGACTTCAGTGCACGGAATATTATTCGTTTCGAACGACAGGAAATCACGTTCGTGTTCAGCTGCGACCGGAGTGCGACGTGAATTTTGTACCGATCTCGTATCTCGTGATTTGTTTGTTGACGGGAACGGTTGTTACCCTTTTCGTGACTTTGACCGGGAGACAAGTAAGGTTTCCATTATGTAACACTGTGCTGTAACTAGTTGTCGCTTCTCGTGGCCCGTATCCGCCATTTGCTCCGAGTAGTAACGAATACTTTCGTAGAAACGAAAGGAAACGGATAAATTAGAATNCCCGTATCCGCCATTTGCTCCGAGTAGTAACGAATACTTTCGTAGAAACGAAAGGAAACGGATAAATTAGAATAAGTCTCCAGTTGTTAAGCTACGGGCAGTGGAGTGCACGGTAAGTTTACCAGTATGCTTATTGAATCGCGCCTGAAAACTAGTGTGGTGGTTGTCCTTATCTGGTGCGTTATGGCATTCTGCATAGAACTGTAGATTTATAATTCACAGCGCTCCCTCACCCTTAACTTCACCAAAATCACCTGAACCAAGTTTGTACTTACTCTACGCACTAAACCCCCTCTCTAGCCGCGGTGGTGTAGTTGTTAAGACTACTCGCCTCCCACCCAGGCGAGCCGGGTTCGATTCCCGGTGGCGGGTCGCTCCTGGATTTTCGCATGTGAGAATCGTGCCCAACTATGCCACTGGTCGGAGGGTTTTCTCGGGGATCTCCCGTTTCCCCCACCCTTGAATATTCCGGCGCTGCTCCATACTCACACCTCACTTCACGAACATTGGCTCTCAATACCTTGATGTTAAGAACTGCCCAAATTTATCCCCCCTCCCTCGCCCCCACACTTTTCAAGATCCCTAAACAGGTGAGGTGTCTAATTTCAATACCTGTGAGGAAAAGAGAAACAGGTTTATGGCATTCTGAAACTTTTCTGGTATGTGCAACAAGTTGGTTTCGTTATTATTCATTAACCTGCAGACAATCAGATGGGAAACTTCTTAAGGTAAGAACCACATTTGTGTTCTTAGAAACCACAACATTATAGCAATCAAGTTTCCTCATAACATGATTTCACTCCTTGTGAAACACAGCTCATATGGGAAAACTTTACTGTTGTTAGTAGCTAGCAGCTGATGAAGTAAAACATTCAGTACACTTTTCTTTGTGACATTAATTATGTTTATTATTTAAGAATAAAATAACTCTGGTGGTCTATGTATGTTAGTTCTGAAGCAATGCTTCAAACAAGCACATGAAAGATGTAAATTGTAGACATGCACTGAAAAACTCAAAAGCAGTTTTAACATGTAATGTACCTATATCTTCAATCCTCATTATACATTTTTATACAGCATGCATTTCTAAATTTGTTTGAAAACCGTGAATGTATCCAGTCCCAATTGCAACTATCAGATCGAAACGCATAAAAATGAAATGGGAAAGAGAAATGCAGAGAAGATACATATTTCACAAGTACACAATAATACGCAAAAACAGCCAGGTAACAAGATTCCAAAAGGCCTAATCACCCTTAAAACAGTGATTCAAATTGTTATTTTATATTTACTTGGCACAAAAACTATGCTGCAATCAATCAAGATTGAAGTTATAGTAATCTAAGCTATGTAATCCAACTACTTTTGGGCAGGCAAAAATGCAGCGAGACTCGCTGTATAGCAGAAAGGAGTTTCAAAATCTAGGTAAGTACAAACTCATTCATGCTGTAGGAAATTGTATCAATTGTAATCTCTTCACTGCTGGTCTACTGATAACATGCGACACATGCAAATAAAATGAAATGGTAAAATAACAAGCTAAAAAATCCTTCATTTCCATAAAAGCCATCACTCACAAACACATCACACAATTTGAATAAAACTTTCATACCCCACAATCCAAATCAAATTTTTAATACATCAATGTCTACAGTAACACTACCATAATATAAGATTATGTAACTACAAACAAATAAACCATAAGACAGGGAGTACTCTATACGTACAAATACAGATGATTTAACAAATTCATCATTAGACATCAAATTCTTATCGAAGATCTGTATATCTACAACATATATGAGCACATTAAGATATATTTTTTTCCCACTCATGAATCTCTGAAAAGACAAAACATAATGACCACACACCATAAATGAGTATGAAAATTTAATGGAAAAGACATTATGAATGACCATACAATAAGTAATTTAATGAAAAAAACTTAAATAAAACCTAAGAGAAAGAGTTTACATTTCTACAGACTGATATGACACAAAACTAAATCCATCCTACTATTGTACACTATAATTTCCCCCATCAGCTGTGTAGTATTACAGATGACGTTTTAAGCAAAAGCACACTGAAAGCTCCCTGTCTTTCCAGCTACACATCAAAACAAACACCACCTTACTCCTAAGCTAAATCACCTACGTTATCGCTCGTTCCCATGTTCCTCGATCAACTGGTCAGTCCTGGAGGAAGGAAAACACACACAATCTGCATCAATTATCTTGAACAAGTGTTGAGACCAGCATTACTTGCTGACTGAGCCTTTCACAATAACCTTCATAAGACCTCTTGAGTTACAAAGGCACTGCATACTAACACTCAACCCGCAACCAGTTCTCAACTGCCGCAGTCACAAAAAACTAAATTCCCTCCTAAACAACCCTTTTGCTAAAATCTTAGTTTTGAAAATTGATTTATGTACCCTAGTGCAATGTATGTAGCCTACAATATAAAATAGATGAAACAAATTTTATATGAAAGACACTAGCCACACGATTTACAGACTAACAAAATGCCAACACACAAATTTTACCTTCATAAAACTACATAAACAACCAAGTCAACCAATACCCAAGGGTGGAATTATGGTCTTCACTTGCACAAACACTAGCAAACAAAAGATACATAAATTTTACTAGGTATTCAAAATATGAAAATTTGTTAAAACATTTTAAAATGTAGTGCACACAGAAAAGTGCACCTTTAATAGCACAACCAAAATAGTCACTGGNACATATATCCCTATTATTTTACAATAAATAAGATGCAACCAATCACACAGGTCCCAGATTCTACTTCTCGGGACTTAAAGGAATAGCAAAGCTTGCTATATTGCCACCAAGTATCAAAGTATGCCAACCTCCACATAATATTAGTTAAGCAAACAATAGTACTATTTCTAAAGTGTGATGGCAATGGTATTGTAGGATATCTGTGAGAGTTTAAGAGGACTGTATCCACTGCCGAAAATAAGCCTAAAAATTAAAACAAAAACCAGTTATTTCCCAGATAATGAACAACAAGGAACTAGGAACTATAGAAGAACTTTGCAGTCAGCAGTTCCCAGTTCTTTGTTGTTCATTATCTGGGATTTGTCTGATTTTCGGTTTCTCTATTTGCTTTTTAAATGCTTATTTTCGGCAATGGACACGGTGAGTTTAAATGCTCTCAGAAATCAAACGATTATAGTTAAGAATTAGAAAGAGAAATTGTGTTTGGAATATCCTGAACGTATCTTCGGCAATTATTATCGATTTTTGACCTTATCATAGAGGTCATCACACTGCAGATAATGCAAAACGACTGTTAATTATGTACCAAGGAAACTCACTTGCTTGTCAATACACACTTGTAACCGTTCTAACTATATGTTCCAGATTTAGTTTATTCGCACATCTAAAAAAAAAGGTCTCTATAACCAAAATGACTAATTTATAACTGTTTTTAATTAAATCACTGAAACATCCAAATACAACATTAAAAAAAAACCTATAACATTTAATGCGAGGTAAAAACCATAAGATATAGCTGGTTCACGTTCAAGAGAACACTTTTAGAATCAACACTAGGAAAAAAAATTACCTACTTTTCTCGCATTCTGACGTAAACAACGCTTCCAGTGCTTACAATGAGTGTCATTAGTAACGAATTAGGAAAGACAGTGCTGAGCTTCGATGTCTCATTTTTTAAGTATTAGCTCAATTAGCTGAATATTTGCATTATATACTAGAGAAAAAATTCAAACAATTTCGCGATATCACTCGAAGTATGCGAGATTACCGGTATTTAGGTCCATTGCAATATTTTTATTTTTTCCGTGTGGCGGAGGGATACATATAATGAAAGAAGGATCCAAGCAGATCTCTGAAAAGTGTTCAATAAACCGCAAATCAACCACAACATCACAAAAACCACACGGGGCCGTGGTGTTGACTACTCGCCTTCCACGTAGGCGAAACGGGTTCGATTCCCGGCGGGGTTGCTCCCTGATATTCGTACGTAGGAATTGTGCCGGACGATGCCACTGGTTGGCGGGTTTCCTCGGCATCTCCCGTCGCATTCCGGCGCTGCACCATTCACCCTCATCGGCTCTCAAGACCTTGGTGATAAGAGCCGCCACTCCACAAAAACCCCATGCTACAGAAAGTTTTCTCACGACGTAGCCTGATTACATTGTAAGTATTGGCCAAACCGTTGCGCTTACAGATAAACACGCGGTAGATAAAAAATAAAGATACGTAAAATACAGTAAAATTTAGTAAAATCGTATTTACAAATGGTTGTGCATTTCATACAAAAATAACTGAACTGTTGTTCAAAAAAAAAAACTTGTGACGAGACCACTCGAGAACTACTGCTCTCCAGCGAAAAATGTACCAAAACTGTTTCAAATTACCGACGCAAGTACATAAGGAGTATAATACATAATGTAAACTCTTATCCTCCGTAAAAATATTTACTGATACTGATTACTGCTCTACAGCAGGCCACCACGTACTCGAATATCAATCATAACCATTGTACATAACGCAAGTATACCGATATACTAAATTAGATATAAAAAAGGCACTCTTTTTAGCCTAATTTCTGAAGGAAAGAAAGACTTATGAGATCACTTACCTGGCTGTGTGTCTGATGGTGTGTGTATGTGTGTGGATATATGTGTGTTTCTGTGCGTGTGTGTCCCCCCTTTCAATTTTTGAACGTGTTAACAGAATTATACTAAACTTGGTACACGTATAACACTTAGTAAAGACACCTGACCTTTTTTAGTTTTCGCCCACGCTAGGAACTTACTTTAAGAATGGCGGCCATCTAAAATCTTTGGGTGATATGTCATATCTCGGGAACCATTCGACCGATTAAAACCAAATTTTGTAGGCTGACAGGGCATTGTATAGCGATTAAATTTTAAAATAGATATTGTTGGTCTGCCATTTTTTAAAATAACATCAATTAAAAAAAATGACAAATTTTACATTATAAATCGATAACTATTAAACCAATTCCCACCCAATTTGGGATGTAAGTAATATTATGGTACGCCATGTAAACGTAGGTGTTTGAACTTGATAAGCCAGTTATTGTCAGAATGGTGGCCATACAAAGGTTTTAATTTATTTGGTATATCTGCCGTACCATTTAACCAATTTCGACCAAATTTTGTGTACTGATAGTATCTGTTACAAGCATCATATGTAGTAACAAATAACAATTTTTGTCGGTCATTTTGGAAGATAGCACTATGCGAATAAAATAAAGAATTTTTGGTCATATCTCGGAAAAGAATTAGCCAGTTCCTATCAAATACGGCACACAAGTAGTACTGAAGCAGATCATGTCATCTTGTATGTTTTAAGCATGCCAGACATTTATTTTCGAAAGGGTGGCCATATAGCTATTTTTTAGCTTAAAATGCTATATCGTCGTAACATAGTATCAATTTCAACTAAACTTCGTATGCTGGCAGTAGTTATTACAACTATCAACTGTATGTACCTAGAGAATCTTTTGTCTGCCATTTTTTAAGATAGCGCCATGAGAGTAAAGAGTTTTTTTGTCATATCTCGAGAAACAATTGACAAATTCCTTCCAAATTTGGCAAAAAAAATTGTGCTGCAGCAGAGGGTGTAAACTGGTTTGTTTTATGAAGGTAAGGCACTTATTTTCAAGATGGTGGCTATCTAAATATTTTAACTCAGTATACTTTATTAACGAAACAAATTCCAACGTAATTTTATTTGCTGGCAGTACCTATTACAACCATCAAATTTGTCTATGCACAGCCTCATTTCTCTGCCATTTTGTAAGATAGCACCACCAATAAAAATAATTATTTAATCTCGTATCTCGGGAAACAATTAACCCATTCTTACAAAATTTCGCGAAGATGTTGAACTGTGGTAGGCAATAATAATAAATATATGTTTTTTAAGTAGAACGCACTTATTTACAAAATGGTGGCTTAAAAATCATTTTAGTTTTGTGGAAGATATCTACCAAACTATGTAATATATTTTAACTTAACTTTGTGTATTTGCAGTATACAATAATCGAAATTGTTGCTACATTAATTTTTTGTCCTCCATTTATAAAAATCGCTACATGAAAATTATGGAAGTTTTGTGCCATGTCTCGAGGGCGAATCAACCGGTTCACAGATATTGTTACACTGGAACATTTCAAATAATTTTGTACCAAATTGTACACACCGTAAATACTACAGAAGGCCATGTAAACTTTCATGATTCAAATAGGCCAGACAACGATTTTCAAAATGGCAACTTCATAAATCTTTTAGGTAAGTTTGACATAGATATATATTATGCAATTTAACCAAATTCAACCAAAATTTGTATGTAGACAGTATACGTTAGAAGCATCGTATATAGAGCCTCATTTTCTGCCAATTTTGTACAACATTAAATAGGGAAATAAAGTTTTTATATCATATCTCAGAGACCAAACAACCGATTTCCATCAAATTCCTCACACAAGTAGCGGTATGGTAGGCCATGTAACCTTAAATGGTTTATATAACTTGATCACTTATTTTCAAAATAAAGGCCCTGTAAATATTTTAGGTTAGTAAACCCTATCATTCGTAATATTAGACTGATTAAATCCCAAGTTAATGCTCCGAATCCGACCTCCGTAATGCAGTGGATTGCACGCTAGCTTATAGTACAAGGTTTTCTGGGTTCAAGTCCCGGGTAAAGCATGTTTGTATTTGTAGTTGTCTCACTACCGTTGCATAAGTTTCTGGTTTCATTTCTAAAGTTATTGCTTTCAAAGAGAAGTCGAGTCCTTCCTGCAAACTCAACTTTTAAGAATTTTTTTAAAAATTAATTGCACCCATGTTGAGGAATGTAGGCTCATTAGTTATATCAGTTACTTCTTTTTTTGTTATGATTCACTAATTATTATCAAAAGAATGTCTCAGAAGTGATAAACACGAATATACGGGTAGGAGGAAGACAAATTTAATCGCGCAGACACCGGTATAGAAGGTTAAAAAGTTGTCAATTAATTTATAGTTAATTTCTTTACGTAGAAGCTTAAATTATATTATCGCTTATTATAAAATTACAAGCTATGCCAATCCCGAGATTTGAGTACACTCAAATCTCATTTAACAGAATTTAAAAAAAAATGTCTGCAAATTTGCCATTTAGAACCAACTAGCGACCCGGCCCGGCTTCGCCCGGGTACAATTTATTTTTTACAGCGATACACTAACAAATAAATTGGGAAAAGACAATAACGATATTATATGATATTAAATTAGTAAACTACCATCATATATACCATACATACATACACGTCACGCCTGTCTCCCAGAGAGGTAGGCAGAGATTAACACGATCCTGACGTACATACCTACCTCCTTTGCTTTATCCACATTCACACATATTATATGATAGTGGTTTAGAAAATTTATTTGTATACGACATTTATCGTTTTGCCTCCTACCGCCAGCACAAAAAGATTTCTTTTCGACGTGACACGCGAAGGGCTACGTATAGTTGTCCGTGTGAAAAACATGCTCCACTCAAATCCACTCCAGCCACATTAAGTGTTTGACCCTGTGCCTTATGTTTGGTCATACCAAAACAAACTCTTATTGGAAATTGGGCTCTTTTATAATTAAAAGGCAAATCCGAGGGAATCATTGGTATTCTAGGTATTAAAACAGTTTCTCCAGTGCCACAGCCAGTTAGAATAGCACCTTCAATGAGATAACTTTTCAAACTTTTTATTTGTAATCGAGTTACGTTGCATACTTTCGGTGGATTTATATTTCGCAATAAAATTATGGCAGCTCCAACTTTTAAAACCAGTTTGTGTGGTGGCATGTCAGAAGGATTCAATGAATTAAGAATTTCTGTGGAATAGTGCACAGCTTCTGCACTGTCGAGTACTGTATCTGAGTAGTAGGCTATAATTGTGTTTGCGCATTACATTTTGCGAGCACTAATTCATTAATTTTAGCAGCGGTCTCCCTTTATTTTTGCAAAATATTCCTTTCTCGGTTATTAGTCAACCTAGATTCTCTTTCTTGTTCACTTTCATTTGCCTGTGATAAAAGCAATCGATTTTAGAAATTACTTTTTCACAAAACATTTAATAACTTTTAAAGTATTTTCGGTAATTGTATGCTGTGAAGGAAATTTCTTATGTACATTAAACAGTTTTAATTATTAATGAGCTTATTTTGATAGAGATCAAGTTCTTTATGGTTAGAAAATACAGTGAATTTTATGTTTGTTTTTACTGCGTAATTTAAATTACAAATANGAGATCAAGTTCTTTATGGTTAGAAAATACAGTGAATTTTATGTTTGTTTTTACTGCGTAATTTAAATTACAAATACGCTTATTACTACTTATTTTTTAAAGATAGATATATGCTACCGGCGACTTTTTTGTAGATCATTTAATTTTACACAATTCTTTGGTGCAATATTTTTTTTATATCTCTAAAGGATTAGGCAGCGTATTCAATGATGGCGCGCTGGCGGCAAACGTTTTTCCGACTTGATTCACTAATACCGTTAATACTCAGTTCCTATAAATGCTAGGACAATTTTTAATACACACAAACCTTCCTCGATAAATGCAAATCATAACAGTAAAAACCGCATCCGAATCCGTTCAGTGGTTATCGAGATTATCGCAGTCAGACAGACAAACGCGCACCAGGGACTTCCTTTTATACTATGTATCGATTATAAGGTGACATCTTCGGAACTGAAGGCCTTATTTGTCCTCACGCAAAAATTATGACTATAGGGCACACATTAAAACAATCTNTGACATCTTCGGAACTGAAGGCCTTATTTGTCCTCACGCAAAAATTATGACTATAGGGCACACATTAAAACAATCTGTATTGTTTATATGACAAAGTAGTTTTAATTGAGTGGTGGTTATCATGGCTTCCGAGCCATGACGTCAATATAACCAGATTGACAACGGCTGCCAAAGCATGTGGTCTTATATGACTGGTTTCACTGCACATCGGGGGTCCGTGGCAGACGAGTTTAGCATCTGCCTGGTTCCAGACAAATAAACTGAAACGACCTTCGGTTTTGTTTGTGTTTCAATTTTGCCAGCTTTAACTGCGTATTCTGTGTGCGTGTGTCGCTTACAGTTTTGTCAACATAAGCTGACCTTGTTGTGTGTTAGAGGCACTTGGCTAATTTAGAGTTTTGAAAGACACAGTAAGGAGCTTATGTCAGTGTTTTTTTTATCACTTTGGCGTTCGTCTATTGGTATGAAAACAAATTTGTTTATAAATGTAACACAAACGAAAATAATCAAACAAAATATGCTGAAATCCTTCGTGTTGGAACTGACTAATTGCACTAAACTCAAGTTTTCTAAATATAAATTGCGGTTCTTGATTTCTTCATTGATCAATGCATTTTCGTAGAAATGTAAAGATGATACAGATGATGTTAGACTTCTTTTCGTCTGATTTTCAGTTACCAATACTAGCAGCAAAATTTAAATTGGGAAGGTAATAACTGCATTAATTTATAATAATTTACTTACATTTGATTCTTTCTCCTACACGATAAATTCTATAGTAAGTGGTATATTTTGGATCGGCTCTGGTTGCAAATACAAGCTATAGTAGGACAAAGTTGCCGTTAGGGAACGAATTTCAGTGCTACTTAACTAATTATTAGGTGATTTTTAACTAAGTAATATAAACGATGTGCCCTTGGTCACTTTCTATCGATTTATAGTCCCAATACGTGACCCACGTTGCTAAATATTTTTAGGTCACTTTCATATAAACTGAAAGCCCGTGGCACATAGTTCGATACATCGTTTGCGATGATTCGTTACGGAATTAATAGCTGTGGAAGCATTACATTTTCTCAAAATATAAGTCAATAAAAATAAAAAATGGATTAAACTTTTGTAGAAGTGGCAGATTAATAATCGCATCCTTTAGCATGAGGATAAAATTAATTTGTACCAATTTGCAACTTAAACTATAGCAACGCGTGTCGTGTGTTAGTATGTTAATGTGAAGATTTTACGAACTTTCTGTATCCCGTTATAATGATTTATTTATAAACTGTAAAATAGCCAGCTGGCACAACCATTACGTTCATGTATACACCTAAAATTGGCAGAAGGCAGAAAAAGTTTCCCACCCACGCTGGGTTGTTAATAACGAGGCAATTCTTAATGACAACCAGTAGCATTTCCGGTTTCATACGACAGATTTATACAAGCAGAAGCTTTGTTTGCAATAACTTCCGTACTCTAAATTTCAGGTAAGTAAGTTGTGTTGATATGACGAGAAAATAACTTAAACGTAAGTAAAGTTTTGCAGTACAAAATGTACCTGAGGAAATATTACTAAACTTAATACTAATAATTGTGGAAATAGAACTCCCGCCCCATTTTTTTTTATAAAAAAAGACATCGTGGAACTTACTAAATATCGTAGGTACAGTTGGTTCACAGTTAAGTGAACACTTTTGACAGCCCTGCTTAGTGTCCTTGGTTCTTCCAACAAGTATAGACTGTTCACAGATAAACACTTTTGAAAGCCCTGCCTGGGATATACTGTTTCTTCTTTATGTATCCTTCTGCCATATGCAATATTAACATTGCCATTGGCCTCATCACTTTATTAGTGCGCCATTCAAGTGAAGCCGTGCAATTGTTAGGAATGTAAATGGGCTTCTACTACGCTAATTCGTACTCTAATGCTTATTAAAAAAAGAAACACTAATTACAGTGGCCATATGTGAACATTACACTCGCAACACGTCAGGCCATAGAACTATTTCTATAAGTTCACTACCGACTTAACTGACAGACTGAAATCCAGTGTGTACTGTAGAATATATATATATATATATATATATATAGTTTCGGAAAGTATTAATTTTTTCAAATAATGATTTTTAAAAGTGCTTACTTTACCGTAAATCGCCCTCTGTAGCCGCGTGTAAAAATTAAACACTGCCACGGACCTAGTGATAAAAATATACGCGTCGAAATTGCTATAAACCTAAATCAATTTCTATTTCGACCATTATTACGATAGGACATTAAAGCAAAGGAAAGAAAATTTTAATGTTTCCAGTTCAAAAAATTATATACTTGATAAAATATTAAGACCTCTAAATATTTACCTTTTTTAGCTGTGAACATTACTAAAATCCGTTCAGTCACCGTTTTGCAATTGAATAATATTCATCACCGGTAATGTACACAGCAAAGCATCAATGTTCAGTCTTCCTTGTGGCCAATCTGATTTGTGGGATTTTCTACACCTCTTCGCCCTGAATGGTTAATGGCAACATCATCAAGCACGCAGCACGTTGTTCGTTTTCTGCGAGAAAAATATTGCACAACGTATACCAAAAAAAAATACGTGAATGTAACGCTTGAAATCAGAGAGTAATGTGTGACAAAACGGGAAAGAAATTCATTATCTTGTAAGTATCTGTACGAAACACCCTTCAACTTGTAGATATTACTTGCAAATACTGTTTCCTCACATACATTTTATTTGGATCGCATAGTTTTTGTATCATGGCATGTCAGAATCACAATTGTAGTATTTTTGGGAAGTAGAAATAAAATAAACCGAAAACATTTACAGAAAATGTAACAAGGGTGACTGAAAGATTGTGTCTTAATTAATTTTAAGATATCTTTAGCAAAACGTATTTTACAAAAAAAAATCATAGACTGCAACAAATAAAATATATGCAGCAATTTCCTTATTTTAAGCGATTTTAAATAATTGCGAAAACATTTTATGACGTGATATCAAATGTATTTTGAAGAAGCAAATAGTATCTTATTTCGACGTGAATTATCTCATTTCGGTGGGCCAGTTAGTTTTTATTATTTGTACGTTCCAGAAACACTAAAATTGTGATTTTAACACGGTGATATGGAGAAAAACTTGCATTTCAAAATTTTTCATTTCAGGAAATAGAGGCTACTTGTAAATGTCTACAAGTTGAACAATATTTCATAAAAAATATAAAATGATGAATTTTTTTTTTTTGTGATTAGCACCCTTAATTAAGCATTTCACATAAATATGCACGTAGTCACGGGCAGGATTTTATTTTTCAAATGTTGGCTTCAACGAAAACTCGAAGTTAAAGAGCGAACCAGCTATACAGGCGAAGTTGTCCCGAGGCGGCCGGCTGGGGCGGGTAGGCGGGCCTGTGTCAGGACCCGTCGCTCCAGACCGTTTGTTACTTCGCAGACGGAAAATTCCACTGGTCCAGCACCAGCAGCCTCCGGCGGGGCTGTCAGCCGGCCGAGACGAGCTCCTGAGCAGGGGGGCGGGGCGGGGTGGTGTTAAGAGGAACCGGCCAGTTCTGCCGATTGTAAAAGCTGTTCCTCTCTGCCTGCGTGTTTCTCCCAGCCGCGCGCGCAGCACAGAGAGAGGAACGAAGGCCCGAACGCCTCGGCGGACTGTGTTTACGAACATCAGTGCCCGTCGTCGTTTTCGTGAAGAACGAAAATTAATGGATGGTTTCATTTTTTTATGCGTGACGCGGAGTCAATCAAACTGTGTCAGATAATGGTCCACTGAAAGTAGGGTCTACACGACACAAATGTTGACAAAACAATCTGGGATAGTTCTACACTAAGATTTTCTTTGAACAATCATTAACTTCATTTCAAATTTTAAAAAATGTCGTCTATGGAACATATCTAACTTTTTTATAATGTGTTTTACAAGTTATTTTTGTTTAAACAGCATTCCAATGGCACACAAAATGCTGTGCAAGAAAAGGGGGACATCGAGTAAAACGTATGAATCGAAGTAGTGGATTACTTCTCGGTTTCTGTAGCACAAGAATAACCCGACTCTTTTACATGCTATTTTATCGTCTCAGTAAACACAATTCGAAGTAACCATAATATAAATATACAAAATAACGTGCATTTATTTTAATATTTTAAATACTGGTAGGAAGTATCCCTGCCATTGTCTATTTTAACACATTAAAGAAATAACTATTTTAACTTCAGTGATTTTTTCCCATGACTTGCCAGTGGGTTAATGAACTGAGTCGATATCCTTTCCCAGTCTTATGTTTTTTGTATTTGTGTGTTAAGGGTGCCAGTCAACAAAATATTTCGTTACTTTAAATTTATAGGTAATACTGCTCAAAATGGTATATATTACTTACAAGTAATTGACAGCATAATTGTTTTTTGCGTAACGAAATGTCAAAATCACAATTTGAGTATTTTTGGGGACTTCACGAGTTTGTACATCAGGCCAGGAAACCGCCAGTACGGAAAGTAGAGCATAACACTTTCGGTGCGTGAGGTAGTTAAAAACACTCGTTATAAAATTTTAGACGTTGGAGTGAGGTGTCCATATTACAGTAGATAAAAATAATCATTTCCAGCCAGGAAAAGTTTACCGATTGTACGCAATTTTGTATACCTCGTATCTATTAAAAACAATTATGTGACTCCATGCATCGTCTGCTGTTCAGTGACGTACTCTAGAGGTCTTCACACAACTGAAAACATAACCAATTATTTCCATTCCTTTTTCTTTTACGAAGTCCCCAGTACACAGTACAAATGTGAAGTTCACGCAATCGAAAATCAGTTTTGAAATATTTGTAAAAATGTGAATCTTGTTATGAAAAAATTATTGTATATCTCCCAGAAATGTTCCTAAAATAAACGTCACGCCTTCGTATACAAATTGCATTTCAAACCTCTTTTTAAAACATTCTCGTTTTCTTTGCTTGTATGTATCCACTCGTATCTGTTCTTTTTTTTAAACGTAAACTTCGTTCATTTCTGTTATTTTGACATGAAAATATTACCACGAGCTTCGCTTAATAC
This sequence comes from Clitarchus hookeri, assembly GCA_002778355.1. Taxonomy (NCBI): domain Eukaryota; kingdom Metazoa; phylum Arthropoda; class Insecta; order Phasmatodea; family Phasmatidae; genus Clitarchus; species Clitarchus hookeri. Next base: position 228,286 of record NQII01005980.1, on the reverse strand, counting down.
AGTATATCAAAATGATAATCGCATCACACTAAAACAAAGACATCTATTCCCTCTACCCAATCTCATACTGATTCTCAGTAAAATTCTTGATTTAGACTTTTCCATTATCATTGTATCATGGGCCACTAGAAACAACATGTTGGATCAAACCTTTTGGATCAAACTTTTTGGATCAAACTTTCTAAAATTCACCTTATGTATGACGTATTTGGTTATCTCCTAAATGTGTAATGTATGTATCCTGTTAACATAAATGTAGCTATCTTATTTTTGGTTCAATTGTACTGTTACTTATATTTTATCTATAAATTGCATTATTTCATTTATATTTAACATTAAGTAAAACACAGAGAAAATATGTGTGTTGGTAATTAATGTCTTGTAAGAAATAGTTCTCATGCAAAATGTTGTTAAACAGCGTGCGCTCATATGCGGTGCGCTGTCACGTTGGTATAATTTTCTAGGCTTGGTTAAGCTTTGTCAGCATGAGGCGGAGGGATATTCTGAAAGTAGAACTTTAGCAGAGCTTCAGAAATGTTGGAAGCAACCATGAATGTACTACAAAAATAAAACGTAAAGGAAAATGTTAGTTTTTACTTAATAGTTTTGTAACGACTTTTGTAATTAAACCATCTGGCAACAGTGATTTTGTCCTTAGGCTGTAGGGAAGTTGGTGCACGGTTGCAAAGTTGCCACGCTATATTAATTGCTATTACCATGAACCCGAGAGTATATTCGGGTCTTATCTTAACCAGCAATGAGCGCAATATATAAGTGCTTCATGACATTCCGCAAATAATCTGCCTCACTAACTAGTGCACTTTTTTGACAGTCCTGNGCGCAATATATAAGTGCTTCATGACATTCCGCAAATAATCTGCCTCACTAACTAGTGCACTTTTTTGACAGTCCTGAAAGTTAGTCTTGCATACAGTTATTTCCATGGCAAAATATTTTCTGTTGACATACTGGGCAGGATGACAGTCAGCCGAGTGTGGTAATGTAAACATAATCTGTGGCGGAGGAGACACTGCTGTATCCAAGGAAACAGCTATAAACAGGACTGCCATTAGAAATGTAAAAAAAAAAAAGTGCACTCGTTCGTGTGACAGACAATATGTGAAGCTCCTATTGAATACTGAGCGCATTCTGATTCCGATTTACAAACGTCCTGTTTAAACAAAAGTAATAGGTAAAGCACACTGTAAAAAACCTTTATATGTAACATAAACGAGTTTTTTTTTAAAGTTCAAATGAAGTTAGTGACTGTTTAAAAAAACGCCGTGTAAACATAAAATAAACTGGCATATGTCAGTGGCAGATTCATCGATGCATATTCCAAGTGATTCGTCAGGTGGCCCTGAATCAGTATTTTGATGCGTAAATTACGGAAAGTATTGCAAATGGCCTAATAAACTTCGGAGTAGTGTGTAACTAAGCAAATATTTTTAACGACTGCAAAATCTGCCACCCTTATTTTACAGCAGATTTCAAAACACGAGAACGGCACTTTTTTTTTTTAAATCAACGTGCTGTTAGCCATCATGCCTAAACTTACGGAAAATTTATTTGTGTTATTATTCTAAATCAAGTGCCACTTACTATCTTCTAGGAATCCATGCAGCAATTCCAAGACAAAATTTTGTTATACCTAGAAAATGGGCGACACCAACGACAGTTTATATGATACGAGCACAGCAATGCAGGGGCACCGCGATTACAAATGCTACAAAAAATAGTACACTGCGAAACAATGAATCATGAGAGGTAGGCGTGTGTCAGTGTACTCGTAAACGACACGCCTCCACACCGTGCCAGTAATTAATGTTAAGTACAGTTTGCAGACACTGTTTGGTCACACCCCGATTCTTAAAATAANCTCCACACCGTGCCAGTAATTAATGTTAAGTACAGTTTGCAGACACTGTTTGGTCACACCCCGATTCTTAAAATAACCAACGCGTCACAACGTGCCTGGTGTAGCCAGACTTGCGTTGGATAATGTCAAAACGACTGGACTTTTGAACGCCCTCTCCTATTTGCTGGAGCGTTAACGGGACTGCTTGCCAAGCTGCCAGTCGCGAACTTAAAATGGGGAATCAATGTTAGACAGAATTACTTTTTATTACGTCTATTTTAGAAATAACTACTTTAAACAAAAAACTTTCTGACGAGACTTTCCCAAAGAATATTGCTATATAAAATTATTATTGAAGAAAAAATATTTATGAATTTTTTTTTGTTATATGTAAATTTCAAAAGTACATTTTAGAAAAAAATATTTTAAAAAACAATTGACAATATGTCNCTCCACACCGTGCCAGTAATTAATGTTAAGTACAGTTTGCAGACACTGTTTGGTCACACCCCGATTCTTAAAATAAACAACGCGTCACAACGTGCCTGGTGTAGCCAGACTTGCGTTGGATAATGTCAAAACGACTGGACTTTTGAACGCCCTCTCCTATTTGCTGGGGCGTTAACGGGACTGCTTGCCAAGCTGCCAGTCGCGAACTTAAAATGGGGAATCAATGTTAGACAGAATTACTTTTTATTACGTCTATTTTAGAAATAACTACTTTAAACAAAAAACTTTCTGATGAGACTTTCCCAAAGAATATTGCTATATAAAATTATTATTGAAAAAAAAATATTTATGAATTTTTTTTTTGTTATATGTAAATTTCAAAAGTACATTTTAGAAAAAAGTATTTTAAAAAACAATTGACAATATGTCNTTTTTTTTTTGTTATATGTAAATTTCAAAAGTACATTTTAGAAAAAAGTATTTTAAAAAACAATTGACAATATGTCTTAGCATGGCAACATTCCTTAAGAAATTTCACGTAGAATACTTTTTGTTTGAAATAGTTATCTTTAAAATTGCAATGAGAAGGAATTTCTTTTAACAATGATTCCTCATTTTAAGTTCGTGGCTGCCGGCTTTGTAGGCTGGGCCGTTAAATAACGACTCGCACATACATAGCTTAGTCTGGATTCGAACTCGGGACACCAAATTTTGGCGCCTAAGTTGCCAACGAATACAGCAGTATTATTAAGAATTAAGTACAATGACTTTCCTTTCAGCACCGCCGTCGACATGCAGAACTCTTTTAAAAAGTATGACAGACACTACCTTCTCATAAAAGTACTATTTATTTTGTATATGAAAAAAGAATAAACGTATTTGGTAACACTGTGAAATATTTTGCTGAAATTAATGTTTTTAAATGTTAAAAACTTTAATAAACATTATTTTTTCTATCAAAATTAAGGGTATATTCTTTCTGGGTTCTTAAAAAGCGCATTTTGCATGAAAACCTTCGTCAATCGGAAGCATTATAATTACTGAAGTAGTACGTATGAAAATACTTCCTTGGTACTCTTTGCATGCAAAATGTCGTGGGGATTGGTTGATAAGTAACTGATATATGACGTTTAATTTTAGGTAATTCCTTTAAACATGACACAATAAATAAGTTATCAATTTGTGTATTTAATGCACATAAGAAGAACTGCCAGCATGCCAAATTGGGTTCAAATCAAATAAACTGCTCCATTAACGCAATACGTAACACGAGGCAACTATTTATAAAATAAGTTTTTTACCCATTTAAAATTACCTCCTTCATAATGACAGCAGCAGTACTACAAAGTACTTTAATTTGCTGAAATTAGTTTAGGTAGTTTCAAACTGGTATATAAAAAATATGTTATGGCGCCTAACAATTGAGAATAAACTAATTTAATGGTCATCTATGTACTACCCGCATGCAAAGTTTCGTTGAATTAAGTATAATTGATCAGCGTATGTGTGGTAAAATAACATAACATATTTTTATTGCTGTTACAAAAATAATTTTTTTTTATATTAACTACTTTGGCACCAAATATGTCGGGAATTTTTTGAGTAGTTTCTGAGATCAGAAGTAATAACTCAATTTAATCAAGTGGTGCTATCTCGACTAATGGTAGTCAAAATACGTTTCGAATTATCTGTTTTAAGACGGGCCATCTGTACTGTCAACACGTTTGGTTGGAATAGGTAAAATTGTTCGATAGGTATGGCAAACAAACGTAAAAATATTTATGTGGCTGTTATTTCGAAAATAAATCTCTAATAGGTCATTCTAAAATACTATATATGTTATACAAATTTTATAGCAGCACTTCTTGTTTTCCAAAATTGAAAGGAAATGGTTGAGTTTTTACCGAAATATAATGTATTGGAAAACAATTTAAGGTGGATTTATTTTCCAAAGTAGCAGTCATGAAAGGTTGTGAATATGACAATGGCAGTAAGTCCAGTCAGCGTACCAAGATTGTTCGCATTTGGTTGAATGGTTCAGCATGTATGGCAGTCTATTCTAAAATTATTACATATCCACCTTTTTTAAAAATAATTGTCTGATATTACAAAATTATGTGTGTTTGTTGTGGTCTACCATATCAGCGTTCGTGTGCTTTATTCGGCAGGAATCGGTTTAGTAGCTACTGAGCAATCACACAATAGCTACAATGGAACACCAATGAGGATCCGAGTTTCTGAATTTAATGCTTAACAGGCCAATTTGGATCAAATTGGTTCACTAGTTATCCAGATATGACACAGCACCCAGGGATTTAAAAAGGCCACCGTTTTGAAAGTAAGCATTCGAGATTGTGGAAAAGTATGTGTCTTTACTAAGCACTTTTAAGTGCACCTAGTTTGGTAAAAATCGGTGTACAGGTTCAAAAGATTTTATGAGAAACACACACGCCTACAAAGACAGTCGCACAGGCCATTAAGTAACCTCACGAGCCTATATTTTATTTTTTGCAAAGTATGAATAAAATAACTACGCAGTGGTCCAATAATTAATTGAGTTTTGACTGTTCGTCAAAACTACAGCCCTGTGGTATTAAATCTGTTTGCAAGTGGGCGGGCAATATGGTTCGTGCGCACTAGGCTTGAATCGAGGACCCATTTAATACTGCTAGCTGCTTGCATTTACGCTTGTACGAGCTTGGCAGACCCCTCTAAGGTCGACAAGCNAGGACCCATTTAATACTGCTAGCTGCTTGCATTTACGCTTGTACGAGCTTGGCAGACCCCTCTAAGGTCGACAAGCCATGCGTGATAGAAAGGCGCCTTTACCAGCGAGTCTTGTTCCCAACAAGACTCATTTCTGTGCCTGAAGAGCATCGTGTCGTGGATACGTATCCGTTTGCCGTTTTGAACTTCGCTGTTGTTTGCTTCGCGATGCAGACATATTTTAAGTAGAGATCGCATTTATTATTGCGCAGTCATTCAATTTGTTACAAATTTGTAAAGCTCTAACCGGATCATTTCCGTCCTACGAACAAATCTACAACAACGCCATGCTACAGACCAACTTTCCCGTGATACGGAAACAAACTCAAAACCAGATTTTGCAAGCACTTTCCCCTGTCCTGTTACACCTTTNACCAACTTTCCCGTGATACGGAAACAAACTCAAAACCAGATTTTGCAAGCACTTTCCCCTGTCCTGTTACACCTTTTTTTCTCACTTCCCTTCCAGCCAAAACACTGATGGACGCGCCTGAGGGAAAGTTACCAACTACGCTGATCTGATTACAGTTATCAGCAAACAAAATTATTATTTCATACAACCTTACATTCGTCCCCAGATATTCACAACCACATCAACACGATGAGGATGTGACATTTATATACCCTCAAAAAACTTTATGCTGCAAATGAAAAATAAGTTACTTGATAAGGGTAAGCGAAAAACATTATTTAATGAATAAATTTTCGTAAACTTAATAATTATTAATGCATTTAATTTAAAGCTCTCTTATAAAATTTTTACAAGTTAGCGTATCCAGNTTTCGTAAACTTAATAATTATTAATGCATTTAATTTAAAGCTCTCTTATAAAATTTTTACAAGTTAGCGTATCCAGCGTTTGAAACATTAATTTGTATGCTAGGAAATAACGTTACACTTTTAGTTCTATGCCTAGGATCCATGATTCATGAAAGCATTATGGACTTGACTATAGCGTCTATAATGTCTAGTGCTGTCACTGTTAGCCACGTAGACGCAACTTGGATCGGGTTAAAATTATACGTCCTCTTCTATCACTAGGACGTTAAAAGATCCTGCAACTCCATGACAGACAGAGGCTTCAGTCTGTAGTTTTTTTTTTTTTTTTGAACAGTCAGGTTTTTTGCATTGCCCTTCATCACAACGTTTTCGCAAATCAATCTTAACATGTCAGAGTGAATTTTTACAACAAACTCTAAGGCGTTTGCCTGACGACACAGAGTGCATTGAATGAGCTAAAATAAAGACGAAGACTATTTTTTATGTGACTCTTTCAGTGGACACTAAAGTAGTAAGCAGTAAGAAAAATGTTTCCTGTTGAATAATATTATAAAATGACAATTCGTAGTAACGACGGGCATGAGGTCCCCGCATCAACAACAATTACAGCCTTTGCGGACGCAACACTTCAAAATAGTTCCGTGCATTGGTAAATGCTGCGGAAAGTAATTTCAAACATGTTTGCTACTCCGGCGAAGCTGCGAAAAACGTCGCAAGAAATCTGGAGACGTACTGTGTGCCTTGTTAGGAGAATGTTTGGGGACTCTCACTGATCGTTTAGACACAGGTTTGTGCGGTTGCAAAAAAGCTAATGTGTGCCAAAACAACGATATGTTAGTAAAATTGATCATAAAATANGCACAGGTTTGTGCGGTTGCAAAAAAGCTAATGTGTGCCAAAACAACGATATGTTAGTAAAATTGATCATAAAATACATTTACTACTACAAAAATGTACGCATCCTGTAAATATTATTCTGTGTCCGTATAACTTGATAAATAGGCACATCGTTGGATGATATGCAGGAGATTTCAGTTTTGTGCATGCAGGTACATCGCACAAGGGCACTTACATCAACAATCCTCAGAATATTGCATGTGATGTGACACNAGTTTTGTGCATGCAGGTACATCGCACAAGGGCACTTACATCAACAATCCTCAGAATATTGCATGTGATGTGACACACCCGATATAGACTATTCGCAGTATCTCCAAACTTTTTAATAAAATCTTTGAAAAATCACCCCATACGTGAGGTCTTTCGTTGTTTCCTAAACACGTCAACAAGTGCTTTATACTTCTAGTAGCTTTTACCCACGGCTTCGCTCTCGTGGTTATAGTAACAAACTTATAGGGAGAAGTAACGGTATTTGCTAGTAGACAGACACTGATCATAAACACAGAACAGAGCACTATTTTAGGACGCTACTGTACACGATGTTGTAAGTCTTTCCACCTGGCGCTAAGATGTGGATATTTAAGGGCATTGGGCACACGCGAACATGCGACATAGAGCTGGCCATGAGAGATGTACAGTTTTTCCAAGTGCACCCCCGCTACCTGTAATGTTTGCCCTTGAGCTTTGTTTATTGTAAGAGTAAAACTAAGCTTGAGAAGGAATTGCAACCTTTTGATTTGGAACGGGAGGTCTTTGGGGATTATAAGGACCGGGGGGATGATTACGTTCTCGCCCTTTCCTACTCCTGTCAGAATAGTGGCACCAATTATGTTGCGCCCAAGTTGTGTGTTGTGTGACGCGAAACCTCGTCCCGTTACATAATCGCGGTGTATCTAAATTTCTCATAAGCTTGACCGGAACGCCTAATTTTAATTGGAGCTTATGTGAGGGCACACCTGATAACTCTAGAGAATTCAGGAACTCTACAGGATATGAAGTGCTCTGTTCTGTGTCCATGACTGTGTCTACTGACAAATACCCCGTTGTTTCTCCTTGTACCTCTTTCAAAAGTTTAGTATTAATTTTATTAACGATGTCATTTTTTGGTGCTAGAATCGCTCATTTACGTAGCCGCTGGTCATCATTTAGATTTCTTTGTAGATCTGGGTAAACGCTAGCAATCCGTTCTGTATCACTCTGCACCAAATTAATAAAATCCCTCGTTAGTGACACACAGCCATAATCTGTTTCTAACCGCCCATCTCCAATTTTCAATACAGTATCAGCATATTGTCCTTTATCAACGTCATTGTAGAGGTGCACTCTCATGTTTGTCGTCAAGCTGAATTTCTTGACATTAGCCCATAAGTTTCAGGACTTGAGACAGGCTTTGATTTCATCTGCAGGTGTGCCCCTCTGAATCACTGGTAGAGTTTGCCAATAAAACAACCATTCCTCCCATAATGTCTGTATTGTTTCGAATATCCTGTAGAGTTCGGTTTAGGACCTCTATCGCTTTTTTGTGTGACATTGTGCTTTCGTCCCACACTAGCAACTTACATTGACGCAGCATTGTACCGCGAGCGCAATTTTTACTAAAATTGCAGATGGGTGACTCTTCCAGAGCAAGATTCAGTGGCAACTTTAACACGGAATGCGCGGTACGGCCCCCGCTCAGTAGTGTGGCGGCTATGCTGGAGGAAGCCACGGCTACATCAATTTCTTTGTCTTTTCTTATATGGGCCAGAAATAAATTAAAAAAAAATGTTTTTCCCGTTCCACCAGGGGCATCTAGAAAGAAGAGTGCACCATTCCCTGACTCCACTTGACGTAACACTTGGTCAAACATGTGTCTTTGTTCCGGTAATAACCGGGGCACCATTTCGGTCACTTGCTGCTGCAACGCTGGGACATCGTAGTTTAACTCTCGAAATATTATGTCACTTAAGTCCCTTGCGTATGATCGTGGAGGGTTAATGATTCCGAAATCGCTTAACTTTTTCCCCACAATTGCCATTATTTTAACATCAATTTTTGCAAGGGCTTCGTTATAAATGTATTCTTGAAATGTCATGTCCGCGTGTGTCTGCTGTAGCCGTTGCAACATGTCTTCCACCATGTACTCTTTGTACTTATCCCACAACTGTTAGGGATTGCTAAGGCCACAATATGATATGAGGGTTGCACATAGGTCCCTGATTTTGGCTGGTGACCTGTACTGCACGGCTTCCTCCATGGTTTGGTCCCAATGATTATCATTCTCTAACAGACGCAGAGCTTCACATGCCTCTCTATACGTTGCGTATTTCTGACCATTAACGGTTTTAAGGTCTCTATGGCTTGTCGGACCCCATACGTGGTGCATCAGCATACGCAAACAGAAACATTCAAAGTTTTTTACATGGATGGAGTACACACGGCCGCGGGCATCTGATGATTTAACTCCAGGCCAAAGCCGGCACGACTTTGAGTCCGATAACGATAAGCCTGTGATTCTTATAATCAATTAAGGGATCGTAATGAAATGCTGAGTCATTAAAAACAGACTAAGTGTTTCTTTGAAAAGCCCGTCGACGTTCCGCTTGGAGTTCCGCGTTTGCGAATCTTCTCGCCTGTGACTGTTCAGGTGTTTCGGATCCCCTTAGAGCAGCTTGTTGATCTGCTTGTTCTTCCAGTCGTAGTTGGGTCTGAACACGGGTTTCGGAGGCTCTTAATAGGGCTTGACGCTCAGCCTGTTCATCTAAATGCAGCTGCGTTTGTTCACGCATTTCCGAGGCTCTCAAAGCGGCTTGACGCTCTGCCTGTTCATCTTGACGGAGTTGAGTATCGGCAGGAGTCTCTAATATCCTGAGATGTTCCTGGCGTGCGGCCTGTTCTTCGAGCCTTTCCTGAATCTGAGCAGGCGATTCAGCGGCTCTCAAAGCAGCTTGTCGCTGTGCTTGCTCTTGTCTTCTCAGTTCGGCATCTTCTGAAGACTCTTGCGATAGGGCAAATCTTTTCGTTTGTGCTTGAGACGATGCTCTTGAAAGACTTTATTATCGTTTGCGAGGCATTATATATTTAACAGACTATGAAAAGCTAAACAACAAAAAGAACAGTCGAAAAAGTAAACAAAAACAAATACCAAACCAACATATCCAATTCAAAGTGCAAATCAGTTCCAAAAAACAATCCAGTCTAATAAATTGAACAATATTCGAATATTCCTAAACAACAAAACCAAAACGGAAAGCGAATCAAAGGAAACCAAAAGCAAATGCAGTCAATTGGAACTATTTGAACGCCATCTGTTGTCAATTTTTAAAACTACAATTGGTATGTCGTTTAACATAGAATGAATAAAGGAAATTACAGATTGAATAAATTTTTTGAGATATTTTCTCGCTATAAAAAATAGCCAATATTACCTTTCAGCCATCCAACTATTTCTGTGCAAGAAATTACGTCGATCTGTTGCTCGGTTGCGACGTTGCATTGTTGATGTAGCATTGTTGACGTTGCATTGTTATTCCGTTTGTGTACTTTTTCATTTTCCAATAAGAATTTTCCCGAGGGAATGAGATATTTCCTCGGGATAAAAAGTAGCCTATGTCACTTTCCGGCCCTCCAATTATCAATGTGCAAAAAATCACGTCGATCCGTTGCTCCGTTGCGACACGAAAGAAGGACAAACAAACAAACACACTTTCGCATGTATAATATTAGTATAGATTAACATAAAAGTATCTTATTTTTGGTTAAAATTAATTTTAACTTATATTTTATCTGTAAATTATAATATTTCATTTATAATTGGTACGAATAAAACCGACAGAAAATATGTGTGTTAGCAATGCCTAGTAAGAAATAGTTCCTGCGTGAAATATTATTTAACAGGGTTGCGTACAAATGCTTCATGTTGTCTCTTTAGTGAATTGCCTAGACTTAGCTAAGGTTCTTTGCATGAGGTGAAGGAATAGCCTGAAAGTAGGGGATAAGTCGGGCTTCGAAAAAGTTGGAAGTAAGTATGTACGGACTTTACATGCCAAACGTGAGAAATTAATGATAGGTATGCCGGAAAAATGTACGAGGCAGCCGCGCGAACAAATGACGTAGTTTGAGAGAGGTCGGATATTACCTACATCTGCGAAAGACAGCGCGGATGGAGCGCTGAATTGTCATCGTTGGGGCCGTTTGTATTTCGCGGTCGCATTGTGTTGCGAGCATGATGAACTGGTGATGATATCCGTGTACAACGGAGAGTTCTCGACGATCTCGACAGACCACCGGAAGAGAGGACCTTTCGGGCTGTCAGACAGCCACGAAAAAAAAGCCAGTGACTTCCTTGTTCGCCATCCAGCAACACGTGCAGGTTCATTCGAGCACCGCATTTCCAACAGATGCACTTACGTATCGTTGCCTTGGCTTGCAATGATGTCAACAGGAAGGAACGCTCAATGCTAATGACTACCGATGTATTTGTCTTTAGCGACGAATCGTGCATTTCTCTGGGAGCAAATGACCGCCTTGGCAGCGTTTGGGAGATCCAAGTACGTGAATTGTCTAAACTGTGACGATTTAATGTAAGTGATTTTGTGACTGTTGCCAGCGAAGATAGCACACGGTGTGCTTTGTTTAAGCTAGAAAAATTTGAAAAGCATTTGTCGTTTTTTTCCTTTCTTGCCATTAAAGTTTATCTGCAGTGTGCGTGTTACAATGACGGATAAAAAGTATATGTAGATTTAATAACCAAAGGATCGCTACTGAATTTTGTGTCAAATTATGCAAAATTGGTTAGAAATGTTTCAGATGATTAAACATGTTTATCATGAAGAAGCGATGGGCATATTGGCCATAAGAATATGTTGCAAGCATTTTAAGGAATGCAGAAACAGTGTACAGGATCAGCTGAGAGGTGGGCGCCCAGCAACATTAATTCCGCTTACAACTCACGAATCGATAAACGTATTTCTTCTTTTAACAGTGTATTTGCATTCACAATATTCGTATCGTTCACAGGTATTGCTTGGAATGATATATTCAATAATCTTTTAAAGTAAACTTGACTGATAAAAAGTGAAATATCTAGAAGGAATAGTCCATGCAAAAAGGTACACGTTCATAGCATCACTATAACTGGATGTAAAAATGATCGGAGTTGTGAATTAATATTTGTGCTACTCAGATCATGCATTTATCTTACATTTTTTTCTGTGCGTGGCTAAGTATAAGGGAATGGGAAAGCCCCCGCTTTAGGACAAATAAATCCAATAAAAGGATTATAATAATCTTCGATATTAAAGCTGTAGTTAATTTTTTATTTTTAAGGCTGTCATAAAATAAGACTAGGTTATTTTTTACTATTTCTTCGCACGATTTCGTACGTTTTCCAGGACTGTGCTTGCAACCTACTTACATATAATTATGCTAGTCTTTCATTAAGAGTTTTCTAAGAAATTTTCTCTCTGCAGATTATTGCGGCATTCCTGGCGGCAGATTTTTTATAGCAACGAGGTTGTCCTTTTTTATGTAGACTTTCATATATTTTATGTGTTTTGAAAATGTTTCAGATAGAGTTTTTAAAAATATGAATGTAAGCTCTATAGAATCTTTGAACGTTTACATGTTTGTAAGGCAACTGGTCATACATTCAGTTTGTCAATAAATCATTTGCAAGCGAAAACGACAATAGAGCTTCAAAATTGCTGTTATTTTTAATAATTAAAGCATTTTGTCTTACACTCTAGTTAGGTACTTCATGTACGAAACAAACGGTTATTTTTATTTTAATCAGCCAGGTCTAAATATCGCCTCTTATTTTGCGTGTGATTTTTAGATGGACGCAATTTTTTAAATTTTGTCCATTACAACAACTCTTCTCTTATGACGAAGACAGTTTTCTTTCTGCGGTGCACAAGCGTAGCAGCTGTGAAGCAATTGAACACACGTTATCAGTTCTTAGTAGTAAATAGACTACTTCGTTTATCTGTGGATATCTGAAAACTGTGTATATGTTACGTTAAGCTCGTGTGGTGTTTATAACAATCAGTTAGTGAACGAGTCAGTTGTATTGTCCATAGTTACACCGAAAATGGAAATATTTTATTACGTATGATGTTCCAGCTGAATACATCATTGCATTTTCACTTCGTGTGTACCAACTTTCTAAGTTTTATGCCCGAAATTAAGTAATTTAAAAATCGTTAAATTAATTTGTTTACAAATACGAGACAAACATTTGTTTTCAATGATAGTTTTCAGGCTGCACTCGTATCTGCAAACAAAAAAAAAAAAAAGAAATTTGCTATAACGACGTAAAGCAGTCAGCCAAGCTTAATATCGCCTCATTAATGAAAATAATTTTCTTGCCCTAGCGGACTCACTTTACTCTCAGCCTGTTTATTTAAATTTGGTTACTGGTTAATTACTGATTTTGAAATCTATTTTTTTATGCTTCCTTTACATATTAATGTTAATTTTTTAATCTACTAAACGGCTAGAATTCTTACATAAATAAAAACATATATTAAATTCGTAACCACAACATTTTGCTTCATTCTCGCCTAATCTTATTTTAATGTGCATACTTGGGAAGAAAAAGAGATTTTAGCCGCCACCAATTTAAAAATGACATTTTTGGCAAAACGTTTCGATACGAAATCACTCAAGGCTGCCAACTTAACTGACAGTGTGCCAGTTTATGGCCACGTAAATTATGTAATACAGTTACGAGCAAAAATATTCTTCAAAAGTTAAATATTATTATGCAAAAATTGATTTCAAAAGTTTTCACCAAACTGTATCAGCTATTATTTACAGATGTACGTAAGTACTATACACAGTCTTTCTCCTGTAGACTCACCTCATCATAGAACTTTCAGTAGTGGCCCAATTATATCATGGTGTTATAATAAAGGCAAAGAAAGGTGTGCTGCAAGTCCCTATGCTTTGTTAAGTAGCCTGTACCGGAAGTTTCATACCTATAAATGGTTGTGAAGCACAAAAAATACACATTAGACATAAAACCTTTCTTAAATGCTATTCGTGAGCAGAAACCGCTCAATATTATTGAATAGTTCTCACACGACAACTATACCACTGTACCTCTGCATTCTGATTGCGAAATTGGGCAGACGGCGCCATTATGATTGTTCCATAACCAAATGTTTTTCTACATTTGAGGCTTTATTATGGATTAATAACATAATATTGGCGATAGTATTATTAAAATACAAAAAAAATAACTAAAAATAACATTTATGATGTTTTTTGTATTGTAAATTTGTGAATTTTAACTTTAAATCTTGATTCTTAAGAATGTCAAATTATTATTGTAACACAAAGTTTGATTTAATCTAAATTGTTTCTTGAAGTTACAGAAGTGACTTGTTGCAGTTTCTTTGAAATCCGACACTTGATTTACCTGTGATAACAGTTTAAATTCTAACTGTTTTGACTTTCGAATTTTATTTCAAAAGTTAAAATTAAAATAAGAGCGAACCTCATGGTATAACGAATTTCCGAAAAATATTCTTCATGACATTCTAATAACGTGAGCAATTATTTGGAGCTGTGGTCTAACGTATTAATTTTGTCCCACTTTGAGATTTGTACGAAAAAAAAAACCCATGCATTAAATTCATATAACTTGATTCGTTCGTTTTTAAAAAGTAATTTTCCTCCACAGCCATACTTTTTACTTTTTTTCGGACTATTATTTCCATATCGCAAAGAAAAAGTACGTAATATGTTCAAAGTGTAGAAAATAATTTTAGCATCTTGATATCCTTGTAATGTATTGTCTGTAAAATTAGTGTTTGCGTGTTATGGGCGTATCTCAGCAAATAAATGCTGTGAAAATATATATCAACTACAGCCGCCACATTCTATTTTTATCATATTATATATATTCAAAATGAAAGAAAATGGAAATTGTTAAAAATGGCGTTTTAGGTCTGTCCCGCGCAGTTTACGTAAGGGGAAAGGAGAGAAGAACAAAATGGCATCTCTATTTTAATCCATTGGCTTTCATAGCGTGGAATAATATCCTAGAGTTCCAAATTTACGAGTGATTGAGCATTATCTGTAACTACCTTTACTTCGCAGGAAAAAAAAAATGAGTGCATTGTTTCCGCATAAATACATATAAAAATCACAATTTTACTGGTATAATAATGTACAAATAATGAAAACTATATTACGTACAGAAATAAAATAATTCACAATGAAAGAACATGCCAAGAGCTACTTCAAAGCGTCTGCGATCTAAAAAAAATGTTTTATCAGGAAAAGGTAGTTACAGATAATGTCAACACGTCGAGCAATATGTGGTACAAATATAAAACAACACATTTTGTTTCGTGGCGAACGGCTTTAAGAGGTATCCCTAGGCGACAATTTTAAAAACCTCAATGTGGCGCCCGGTCATACGGAAGCATTGCAACGGGCGCTCCCAAGAATGTGATTTGCATACGCTCAATTACTCGCAAATTATATCTGGAACACTAGGATACTATCACAGGCGATGAAAGCCATTAGATTAAACTAGAGATGCCACTGTGTTCTTCTCTCCTTTCCCCTTACGTAAACTGCGCGGGACAACCCTAAAAATGTCATTTTTTAACAATTTTCAATAATTTTTTTTTTCATCTTCAATAGGATAGAAGTAAAATGTGGCGGCTGTGGTTAATTGCTGTGTTCCCACAACACTTATTGACTGAGATGCACGAATACACGCAAACACTGATTCTACATATAATACTGTACTAGAGGCTCTCCCCGTAAGGGTGTCAAGTTGCTAAAATTATTTTCTGCACTTTTAGCATATTACGTGCTTTTTCATCGTGATGTGAAATGATAGTCTAAAAAAATTATTGCAGGGGAGGAAAATTACTTTTCAAAAACAAATGGAACAAGACATAAAAATTTAAAATTTATATATTTTTTAGTGTAAATTTTTAAATAGGACAATATAAAAATGGTATACTACAGCTCTAAATAACTGATCGCTTGATCAGAAACTCATGAAGAATATTCCTTGGAAATTGGTTATGCCATGCGGTTCGCTCGTATTTTGATTTCAACTTTGAGATAAAATGTTAAGGCTCGGTTTCACCTATTATAAAGAATTTCTTCGTTTTAGTATCATAATATCAATTTCAGAAAAATTACTGAAAATGTTTGGTTATAGAAAATTTACATTTTAAAAGTTGTTTAATATTTTTCTATCTAATTTTTACAGTGTGTTATTTGCTGGTTGCAAAAAGTCAAGAACGTATTAATGAAACATAAATATGTGCATATTGAAAATTAGGCACAACAATATTTAACAACTCGCAAAATGTAAGTTCTCTATAATCCAATGAGGTCAATAATTACTCTGAAACCGAGATTATAATACGAAAACGAAAAATTTCTCAAAACAGGCGCTGCCGAGCCGTGTGCAAAAACAGCTAGAAGTTAAACCGTTATCGCATGTGAACCGAGTGTCTGATTTCTAAGAAACTGCCGGCATGCCACTCCGGGTTTGCCNTATAAGTTATCCCTCTATTTACGTGTCTTCTGGTTTTCAAATTACAGCGACAATGATGTGCCTTCTCTGAAAAGATTGCTGCATGAAAACCCAATAGTCACCGCTTAAGATTCCGAGGAAACAGAACACACGCGCAGATTGTTTATGCTATCGTCCGTCGCCATCGCAATGCACCTAACCAAGGGGGGGTTACACTGGATAGGGCGTAACTAAGCGTTGACGATTACATGTATATCAACTTTGAAGGCACGTACAGGCTTGTATAATATGTCATGTTAATTGAGTTTTGCACATTGTATGAAACGTTTATGATTCCAGTCATGTTTTTTTATTCGTACAAATATTTCTCATCGAAAAAGTAATATGGAAATATATTTGCAGTTTATGAAGCTTGATGCGGTAGTAAATCCGTTTTGGTGGCAACCCTGTTATTTGAAACTGTTTGTCCGTTGGGTAGGTTAGGTGTCTTCGAACACTGTTCTTTCGTAATTCTTTTTAAGACGTTGAAAAGGTTGTCAAAGGTTTTTTTTAATATGTTTGCTGTACAACAAATACGCATTTTTATGTATTTAACATGTAACCACGCTTATATGTACGAANTTTTTTTAATATGTTTGCTGTACAACAAATACGCATTTTTATGTATTTAACATGTAACCACGCTTATATGTACGAAAATAACTTGTGTAATAAAGTGTTTAATGCTTCGTTAGAAAAATTCTAACTCCAAATTAATTGTGCAAATCTTAAACGTCCCCAGGAAATACTCGTGACTTCTGAAATGCCTGATTTCAATTTTTTCCACATACATTTCACAAGTTTGTTGTTGGTTACAATGGATTTATATTTTACAAATGTTTAACAATATCACATAATAATGTAGCCATCAATGCCTCCCTGCAGGGACAAAACAAATTTTCTCTTGAAAATTTAAAATAAAATATTGTATTACGAAAAGGATATCTACGTTATACATTAATATATTTTCCTGCAAATAATTTTATTTTAGTCCTAAATTGTTTGATAGCAGTTCGGCGAGTTATAACGTAAGAGATTTTATGCTGCTTGGTTGGCAGCAAATAATCGCTTACAGCCCCAAATCTAGCCAGCAAAGAAGAAAAAGGCCTAATCTGAGAGTGCCAACTTTTTCTCCTTGCATGCTCTTTATACCTGACCTTGAGGCGTTAAAACAAACTTTACAAGAGAGGCCCCTTAAATACGGCTCTCGTCGTTCACTGCATGCGCATTTTCTCTGGCGTAAACTCCCTTCTCCACTCCATCTTCGTTAACTTCGGTCATATCGCCAATATTGTCAGACTAGTTCGAGATTACGCAACAGTTTTAAATGCGGGTACAGAAGATTTTATTTGATCTCGTTGCTACTTACGCACGAAATGTGGTTGTTTTGTACCCTTAACACACTGTTTCAAACCCAGATTACATCAGTGGCGAATATCTAATACAATAACAGGGAATCACTTTTTTCAAATACTCTTTGGCTGTAGGCACCGCACTGAACTGTTCACTAAGTGGCGGAGATACGAACCTGTGCTTTGCAGCAAATGGCTTGATGTCCCATAATACGAATACTGGTCAGTATGACACTCACAGCTGAACTAGATGTTTAGAAACATATCGCCTTGTGATCTCACTCACGATGCGCCACTGGCCTATATCTGATAACAGCTCACATATCAATAGCTTAAGCGGGATTATAAACCCAGCGCCTCTCGATCTGAAGAAAACGCGATGGAGGACACCTCACTTAAATCGTAGTCCGTAAAATAGTATTTACACAACAAAAGCTACATTCAAAACTCGCGCATGTCTCTGATCTAGTACTACATTCCTTAAGAGGATTTTTCGTGCTAGGCAGTCACTGTACTNTTCAAAACTCGCGCATGTCTCTGATCTAGTACTACATTCCTTAAGAGGATTTTTCGTGCTAGGCAGTCACTGTACTATCATGGATATGCTCCTTGTTATTTCGGAACTGTTTGTAAATTTAATCTACGAGTACGCTTTTAAGAGTTGGCAATGTGAAAAGGTGTTATACAAATACGTAATACATTTATATTTGTCCGGGNTTACGAGTACGCTTTTAAGAGTTGGCAATGTGAAAAGGTGTTATACAAATACGTAATACATTTATATTTGTCCGGGGGCCGCGGTGGCTGAGCGGTTAGCCTGCTCGCCTCTCACCAGGGCGAATCAGGTTCAATCCCCGGCCGGGCCACTCCCGGATTGTCGCAAGTGGGTATCGTGCTGGACGATGCCGCTGGTCGGCGGGTTTTCTCGGGGATTCCCGTTTCGCCCGCCCCTTCATTCCGGCGCTCCTCCATACTCACTTCAATCACCCCCATCGGCTCTCAAGACCTCGCTGTTCAGAGCCGCCCAAATCTCTCCACTCGCTCTATTTGTCTATTTGCTATACAGAAAAGTNCTCTCAAGACCTCGCTGTTCAGAGCCGCCCAAATCTCTCCACTCGCTCTATTTGTCTATTTGCTATACAGAAAAGTGAGTTTTCCAGAAACATAGGTTGATACTGAAACTTTTCTAGAAAAAAAAAATTTTACCTTCAGGCGATATTTTATTCCAGTAATACAGTACAAGATGTCATTTTAGCATTAAAACAGCATAAAGAGTGAAGGGCCAAATATTTAGCTATACAAGGAAATGATAAAGATGTGTAATATGTTTACTCATTTCAATTTTATTTAGTTAATATGCCATAAAAAAAACTCGCCTTATATACCCTCCGTTTTTGTCTGTGGTGCTACAGTCATTTTCTGATCTAAATCATTCCCAANCTCTCAAGACCTCGCTGTTCAGAGCCGCCCAAATCTCTCCACTCGCTCTATTTGTCTATTTGCTATACAGAAAAGTCAGTTTTCCAGAAACATAGGTTGATGCTGAAACTTTTCTAGAAAAAAATTTTTTACCTTCAGGCGATATTTTATTCCAGTAATACAGTACAAGATGTCATTTTAGCATTAAAACAGCATAAAGAGTGAAGGGCCAAATATTTAGCTATACAAGGAAATGATAAAGATGTGTAATATGTGTACTCATTTCAATTTTATTTAGTTAATATGCCATAAAAAAACTCGCCTTATATACCCTCCGTTTTTGTCTGTGGTGCTACAGTCATTTTCTGATCTAAATCATTCCCAAGNAAAAAAACTCGCCTTATATACCCTCCGTTTTTGTCTGTGGTGCTACAGTCATTTTCTGATCTAAATCATTCCCAAGCCGAACGCATGTCACCTTCTTTAGTGCCCACAGACGACTTAAGTTATATCCGTGCCTTTGTCCTCTCCCGTCTCTGTAGTTGCATCATCGGGGCTGCATCATTCCATAAGCCCGACGGTTTGTCACCGTCGTTGTATACGACAATGGGTCGAGGACCATGCTCGTCATGCCCTTCAGCACGTACGTGAAACTGCTCGGCGAAATTCTTTAGTATTGAAAGGAACTAGAGACAATACCGTTAGCTGAATTTATGTCGGTTTCGCACAGTCTGGTTACTAACACTAGTTATGTTTCCTTACCGACTTTTCATCTTTCTACAAGTGGATTTGACAAAGGGGTTACTCTTTCACCCCTTTCTCGGCCCAGGCATTAGTTAGGCCCTTTTGGTGAAAAATCCGTACAGCACAGTTTTCTGGTCCTGGTGGCCGCAGTTTTCGGCCGATTTCGACGGGATTTGACATAGTGGTGTCTCTTTGGACCCTCCTTCGGCTGATATATAAGTTAAGCCCTTTTGGTGAAAAATCTGTACAGTACAGTTTTCTGGCCCCCGTGGGCGCAGTTTTCGGCCGATTTCGACAGAATTTGACAAAGGGGTTACTCTTTCGTCCCTTTCTCGGCCCAGGTATTAGTTTTGTACAAACGGGTATACTTATTTTCTAGGTTTCTCACGGCTCAGGAAAAAGTATGGAATGTAAAAACACACTGTCTGTACATAATACCGCGACATACTTTACGGATGTCTGTTCAATGGCCATATACTGTCCCAGCTAACATATTTTATGTACAATCAATTACAGGTGGTGCAAAACTTTTTTGAGGTGCGTAATTCTCCCATTCCACCACAACGCATTACTGTGGTAAGAGGGAGGAATATTCGGATAACATCGCTGCTCAAAACTCTCCCATTTCACCACAGTGCATTGCTGTGGTAAGAGGGAGGCATATTCGGATAACATCGCTGCTCAAAATTATTGCTCTCAGTAAAAAACGATTCTTCACTTTACTCTGATCTGTGAAATGCATCTACCTATAGCTGCCCGTCTCTTTTCATCCCCTCTTTTCTTTCTAATCGTGGGGCCATTAGTCAACCCGTAGTCGCTAATGCTTGGTTACCGAGATTTAGGTGTTGTTATAGGCTATTAACGGCAAACTGAGTACTTTTGAAAACCCTGCTTAAGATCTACTTGTGTGCACATTGTATATTCGTACACCATATGTAAATTTAACATTGACATTAGCCTGATCTCTCTATTCGCGCGTCGGCCAAGTGAAACTGTGAAATTATTAGAAAAGGAAATATTTTACAAATTTGCTTATTCTCACACTCAAATGGACTAAAAAATTGTACCAGAAGAAATTATTTCAGTATTCAGAAATGTTTACCTAACACTTCGATTTCAATGTCAACATACGGAAATATTTTCACTTCGACGATACCAACTTCACTACGGCACATGCCAATCAGCATGCCCGTTAAAATATATGCTGGTAGGGGCAGTGACATTTTTGAGACTTGATTTCAAAAGTGCCTAATTTAATTGTGCACAGCCTTTATTTGGGGAGACGATTCATAAATTGTGTTACAGTGTGAAAGACTAATACTGTTAGTTAGGAAGTGGTATTTGAGTGTTGTGTTATTATTTTAACATTTTTTAAACACCTATAATAAAATAATTTCCTGTCGCTCGAAATTTAGCCAGTTTTACACATTTTTGACCCGCCCCTGGCGCTTGAGTCAAGTCGGCGGCCGTGTAACCTCGTCAACAAGCTCGCCGCTTTGTTTTACTCTAAATGCGCGCGCACGCCGCGCTAACCCGGCCGGGCGTCTCATCCACCGCACAGCGCGACCTCGCAGCTGCCAGGCCACACCGCTGCCTCAAGGACCCGACGAGACCCACCAACTGCTCGCGACCTCCACCATCTCAGGCGCCCTGAAGACCCTGAGAACCGGAAGACTCGATGACGTCAAGACACGACCTTCCGCCCCACGATCTTGATAGGTCGGGAAACTGCTCCCACCTCTCCCAGACAATATTACCATCGTCGACGTAGACATTATGCATTCATTTTATTCACGACTTCGTTGTGACGGACATAATTTTTTTTTCTTGCCCTTGCTTCTGTATTCAAATTATGCGAGGGGTCGCGGTGGTGTAGTGGTGAGATTACTAGCCTCCCATTTGAGCAAACCGGGTTCGATTCCCGGCGGGGTCACTCCCGGATTTTCACATGTGGGAATCGTGCCGGACGATGCCACTAGTAGGCAAGTTTTCTTGAGAATCTCCCGTTTCCCACGCTCCTTCATTGCGGCGTTGCTCCGTACTCATATCGCTTCACCTTCATCAATGTTAAGGCAATCTATTCACTCACTCAACTTATATGGTTTATGTAATATTACATTTTTGAATAGCTGTTGGGTGTATTTCTTTCTCATGTACAGTAATACAATGGGAAGTCACGTAACGATGACAAATCCCAAGAGTAGGCATATTACCAATACTAATAATAATAATATAAATAAGATGTTTGATTTATATGATAGTGTCTAGACCTGGTAAGAGGCATTCGAGTGACAGTGTAACATACACTTGCTGCCGCTAGCCTACCGGACCCCAACTCTTGTGCCCTTTCGCTGGTATGGTGGCATGAATAAGTCAAATATGTATATTTTGGAGGCGCTTCGCTTCAGGTCATCGCCTACCTGCAGCTATATTCGTGTGTTATGCGCGGGAGCGATAAGGACTACACTGACGCACGAAACAAGCGCGCGATCGCTGCTAATGCCATGTCTCTGAACTGTTGAGGTGTGTTCTCGTCGGACTATGTGCACCTATGAGACTTTTTAAGCGGTGGCCCTATACATTTACTGATGGTAGGTATGTACCAAAGTTCAATACATGCTCCTATCGTAGTTATACTCGTGTCCGAGGAGTATGTTTTAAGATACGGCAGTCTAAAAAAAGCCGTTTTCAACTATGCCGAAGGCCTCCAAAATAATGTTCATAGCATGCTTGATATCTTGATAGTATAATTCCGTACATATCTGGGGTATGATTTTTTTTTCGTAGGGGAACATATTGGAAACATATTTTAACAAATTCGTTTTAAAAAAANAAAAAAGGGGGGGGGGGTTATTTGGAACCCTGCTTGTTGCGCGACGTGACCCCTGCTAGCTGGCGACTGTGTAACATCTTGATGATAACGCCATTGGTATTATGTATTTCCATCGGAGAAGCTTCCACACACCACTTGACTTTCTTTATGGATGTTATCTGGTAAAGCGTCTCTTACCAGTATCAGTTCAGAGGATATTTCGGAGGTGACTTTTATTGCCGAGGTAGTTAAGGCAGCTTTTAACTATACTTTATTTTTTAGATTCGAATCGCGAGTAAGCTGTTCGTCTATGTACGTTTAGGTTAGTTTCGACCGTGTTCGAAATGGTACTTTTTTAGTACACTGAAAGGTCACGTTAAACTTTTTTAATAAACTAAAATGATGACGTATTTGTTTAGTTTAGTATTTGGTTCTGGTAGCGGATTTACTAAATACTCATGCAGGATGTATCTAGATTAGACCTTCAAATTTCGGCTGCAGGTCAATCGCGAAAACATAAGGTGAAAACCTATATACGATTTGTGGTCTTAAGTGAATCCTAGGGTCAGTACACATCTTTGAAGTTGGACCTGAAACACTAGTTTATTACGAATATTGGAGAGAATTTTTAATATGGGACATTGAGTGTCTGGAAATGTGTAACTGGACAAAGATATATAAAAACCACAACACCTTCTGTTATCAATTATATTATACAAACAATCACAGTTACTACCCTTACTTTGACTTAATCTCCATGACGCTGCAGCATATTTGGGATTTAAAAGATGGATTATCAACCCGAATGTCACAGTTAACTTTACACATTATCCAGAGACTTAGTGTTCCATCACCAGTATTGGTAATACACTTGTGCTTTTGGTCCAACTTCAAAGGGTACCGCCCTTAGTATTCACTTTACACCATAGGTAGTATATATNAATACACTTGTGCTTTTGGTCCAACTTCAAAGGGTACCGCCCTTAGTATTCACTTTACACCATAGGTAGTATATATGATTTCACATTCTTTTTTCGTGATTAACCTGTAGCCGAAGTTTGCCGATCTAATTTAGAATCAAGCTGTATAACAAATTACGAATTCATCATATCACCGCCATATTAGATGAACCTACAAAATGCACATGGGGATGGATAATTAATAAGATTTAAAACAAAGAAAAAAGTTTAACAGCTCACAGACATCATTTACTTTCCAAATCGAATTATTTTCCTGCTCTGCCGTTCTTGAAACCCAGTAGAAATGACTGTTTAGTATCTGTAGTCAGTTTTTTGACCACAGACATGAAGTTTGAACAGAAACCAAGTGCGATACATATAGNAATACACTTGTGCTTTTGGTCCAACTTCAAAGGGTACCGCCCTTAGTATTCACTTTACACCATAGGTAGTATATATAATTTCACTTTCTTTTTTCGTGATTAACCTGTAGCCGAAGCTTGCCAATCTAATTTAGATACAAGCTGTATAACAAATTACGAATTCATCATATCACCGCCATATTAGATGAACCTACAAAATGCACATGGGGATGGATAATTAATAAGATTTAAAACAAAGAAAAAAGTTTAACAGCTCACAGACATCATTTACTTTCCAAATCGAATTATTTTCCTGCTCTACCGTTCTTGAAACCCAGTAGAAATCACTGTTTAGTATCTGTAGTCAGTTTTTTGACCACAGACATGAAGTTTGAACAGAAACCAAGTGCGATACATATAGNGACTGTTTAGTATCTGTAGTCAGTTTTTTGACCACAGACATGAAGTTTGAACAGAAACCAAGTGCGATACATATAGTTCTACCACAGCTTGTTTTCTCGTATATATTAAAGTAAGCTATTCTGTGGTCTCCCAGAATGACGTAACATAAGTCGGATTTTTTTATTGGTTCACACAGATCATCAAGTTTCGGGCTCCTACATCATTCTAAGAAAACTGACTTATATTTAACCAAGTATAAGGTCTAAGATAAAGCTTGATAGCATTCGACGAGTAGATTTTATAAATTGTCGAAACAAATGTGACGGACTCTATAAAGTGTTAATGAAACTCGCTCTCAAGTTAATAGTTAATAGCCGCAACATTGTGCTAATCTAAAGAGAAAATATTTACATTGCTTATAAAATAAATTGCGATAGCAGTACGTGGTTCATTGCAAACATCGGCGATAAACCATATCTATTCATAACTGTGGCCTTGATAGCTATCTTAGTTACGTTCATCAATGTAGGCTTTTGCTAACGCCGCACTTTACTGATCAACAGGGCAAACGTAAGAGTGATTTAGCCAGAAAAAAACACATTGAAAGATATTCCTCATTTAAACTTGTTCACACAGATTGTGAAATCGTCGCTCTGTTCTTTATCTAGACGCGTCATGCGTCAACACAACACAACACTATAGCCTAAACAAAATTCTCTTTTGTATTGTGATAAGAATTCCAGCTAAATGCTACTAAATACGTGTTTAAAAACCAATAATAATTTAAAAAGCTATGTTTTCTTCAAGGGTGCATGTCATGTTTTTCAGTCTCCTTTTGCTTTTCATGCTCTGCTGAGAAAAAGGTCAGAGGAAAGAATGAAAATACGAAGACAAAGTAACATACATTATATTTCAGACCAACCGTAACAGTTNGAAAAAGGTCAGAGGAAAGAATGAAAATACGAAGACAAAGTAACATACATTATATTTCAGACCAACCGTAACAGTTTCCTCACCAGGTGTGAAAGAGGGAATGGAGAGGTTTGCGCGACTCTTTAACATCGATGTCTTGATAGCGCACCAGGTGTGAACAACAAACGGGTAATTAAAACAAATTACCTGCGGCAACTTTGCTTTAGGAACAATCATATTTCGGCTATAATTCCTTATTCAATAACAAACCGTTGGTTAATGTGTAATGACATGAAATGAAANGAAAAAGGTCAGAGGAAAGAATGAAAATACGAAGACAAAGTAACATACATTATATTTCAGACCAACCGTAACAGTTGCCTCACCAGGTGTGAAAGAGGGAATGGAGAGGTTTGCGCGACTCTTTAACATCGATGTCTTGATAGCGCACCAGGTGTGAACAACAAACGGGTAATTAAAACAAATTACCTGCGGCAACTTTGCTTTACGAACAATCATATTTCGGCTATAATTCCTTATTCAATAACAAACCGTTGGTTAATGTGTAATGACATGAAATGAAATTTGATACGTTTCCCTGTCCCACTTTTTATCATCCACTACCTTCCTCCCTGGGAGGAGAAAGGTATAACATTTTTATATTACGCCATTTTTTAAGTAATAAGGTGGCTGATAAAAGAAAGTCATGCAGTTTAGGGTGGGTAACTACAACACAACAGGTGAGCTTATGCTTTCATCTTTTAGGTAACTTTTGTGAAGCAAAGCAAACCGCTTTTCCTGCGTCTAAACTTGGACACTTTATTACGCACTATCAACTATCCTCTTCTTAGACTTTTTTTAAAATACAAGCTCCTACTTTCTATGTTTTTGAATATCTGATCATAATTACTAAAATATTATGAGTACAGGAAAGTAACGAATTAGTTGTACTTACGGAGCCACTAAACTTGTTTGAACCAAAATTGGTACACGACTTTACAGCCAAGAATAGATACGCTTATTTACAGCCTCTCTTGTCAATTCCTGATTTTGAAACCATTCAACGACTTAAGACATTTGAGATGCAAAAGGCATTCGCATCACTCATTTAGTAATAGGTAGGATATGTTTTGACTTTTCCATTTTTTTCTCTTACTGCAACTTTGATTGCACAAGAATGAACAATAAACTTCACAAATCTATTGCGTTGTAAGACATGTACAGGCGTTTTGAGATAGATTACGGGCAAGAAAATCAGGTTATAGGAAGGGTAGCTACAAAACATACTATGCTAACTTATTTATTCCACTTTCAACAGTAATCGAAGTGGTGAATAAACGTGAATTCACATCTACTCTGTTACATTTGATTATTTTGTGTATGTTAAGAGCATCAATAAATGGACAAAAATGACGAGGAGGAAAAGGAATAATCGGAAGAATGCCAGTAGTTGGTACAGAGGATGGGGAAATATATTTACTGCAAATGTTACCTACAAAGGGGGGAAATGTGCTACACGTTTCTGACAGTATTAAAAACCGTGAATGTGATGTTACGCAAGACTTTCCAAGAAGAATGCAAACAGCATGTACTTCAAGGTGAAACCATTTGCCATGATACTCTAAATGAAGCAACTGAGCTATGCATACCAAGTTACCTGTGAATGTTATTTGCGATAATCTGTGGTTTTGGAGAACTACAAAATGTTACGAAACTTTGAGATCAGCATAAAGATGTAAATATCCTGAAGATTTTACCCGTAGATATTCGGTAAAGTATGAGAACCTTCGTCAAGTAGGACAATCGTAATAATTACTATGCTTATATGTAAAAAAACAAAATTGGTACCAATGTTAAAAAATATTTATAATAATTGATTTTATTTATATTTATTTCAGTTATAAAAATTATAACTTTCGGGGCTGAAAGTAATGTGCACAAAACTAATTGTTAAAAATATTTGTAAAATTATTACTAAAATTTTATTATATACTACCAGAGTTATTATTATGATAGTTTTGCTCGATGAAAGTTTTTAAATGTACTTTCTCAAGTATCCAAAATGGTAATGAGGCTAGACTTTCATTAAAAACAAAACTTTGATGAATCAATTTCTTTAGACATTTAAGTAAGTAAATTCCAGCACAATATTTTGCAATGCTATATGCCTTCTTCTTTCATACACAGCCTAAATCGTAGTCTTCTGTTAATGCTTTTGGTGTGTGGACAAATTTGTTATGAATCGTGCGTGCTGTACGATCGGACTCGGGACCTCCATTGGCAGCCTCTCGCTACTTGTCCTGCGACTTTCAGCGACATCCGTTAACGAGTAAGGGGGGAAAAAACGCGGATGGTTATAACGCTCTAAGCCTGCAGAGTCCTAGACCTTGGCTCGTGATAAGTGCCCTGGCGGAAACTGGGTCACCTGTCGACGCGTTATCATTTGTCAACACCGCCGACTCAAGGTCCGGCGCGAGTTTCAGGCACGCGCAAGAACGCACCCACCCACAGCCGCCTCTGCTGCATAATCCACGCACGACCGAGCTGTGGCCGTCAAGTCCCACACGTCGGCGCGAGCCACGCAGCTTTTCAGCCGTGACATAAATGAAATAAGAAGTTCTGCACTGCTCACCGAGAAGAAAAGTTTTCTTGGAAAAAAAGGAATTGTTCGGCGCAACCAAATTAGTTGTTTGTATAGAGACAAATGGAAAAGTTTGTTTTTAAAACAAATTACTTCGACTTTCTTTTTTGGGTGCTCACCAAACTGTAGAGTTTAGTTGGTGCAAGTAAGCATTGGCACGGCTCTACGTATGTTAAAACAGTTTCAGTTGTTACAAAAATTATGAAAGTACGACTAGTTTCGAACCCCTAACATTTGCGGTAGTAGGTTACAACGACCTAACAACGTTCATCCAAACTGTGTACGGACGAAATAGGAATGTTTTAAATACATAAAATGAAATACAGGATAACATGCGTAAATAAATATTTCAAGTTTTACACTTCACTTGTTTGTTTTCTATTGAATTTGTTTTATTGGGATGTTTTGTACACTATTGAGCATCAATAAATGCACTGAAAAACACTGTTTATATCCGAGCAGTCACAAAAGTTACAAACAAACTCTGAAGCTGGATTTTTGAACTAAGGTAATGATATGGGTGGCTAAGCAAATATTTATAGCTGATTCGACTAAATATTTCGTTGACTGTCTAATTTTTTTTCGGTCCGACACAAAGGTTTAGTTTATTCAAGCTTGTATGTTGTTAGATAAACAAAATAAATTTTCTTGCTTTGCAAGTTTTGTTCACTCAATAAAACATTTTTTTTTTGCGACTACTAAATATTTGTTTGGCCATACACAAACAAATACTTTTTGTTTGCTGGAACAAACCTTTCTCTCAGTGACAACAACTAGGCGAAAGTAAAATTCCAGATTACACTAGCAATTGTTGTCGCTACCGTGCGCATCCCAAAAGAAATAATTAAGTTTTTAACATACTTCTTTAGTAATATTCAGAATTCAGTTAGTATTTATACCAATATTTATACTGGCAACAGAACCAAGAGAGAGAGAGAGATAGATAGAGGGAGAGAGAGAGAGAAAGAGAGATATTTGGGTGGCTCTGAACAACGAGGCCTTGAGAGAACAGAACCAAGGATTAAACTGCGCCGAAAAAAGTGAAAATTATAACTACAACAAACACGCGAACAGAAAAAATTATAATAGTAAACAAAATCGTCTTTTCAAAAACATGCGTATTACAAGGTATAAAACTCTAGATACGAGTAAACTTGTCATCGAAAGTGAACCAAAAATATAGTAATAATAAAATTAATAAAATCATATGAAAAATTTTACTACAGGAAATCAAATTGAAACTATCCTGGTGTTCGGCACAGAAGAACATAACTGAAATATACGCTGAAAAACAGTAGGAATTAAAATGGGATAACAACCACAACACAATATGCCATAAAAATAAAAAATAAAATCAACAGCTGTATAAACCAAGGAAATATCAAAACGGTCAGACAAACAACGATACGAAACAACGAAGGCAACATATAGCTACAAACCACATTAGCAGCATAGAAGTACGTGTTTGTATTTGCAGTCATAGGATCTGAAATAGTGTTTAGATTAAAATCGACCATCTGGAATTTTCATTGCGGCACGGACATTCTGGATCGGCAGTAGCCATGTTCTGTGCTCTTACTCTTTCACTTATGATTGACGCCTGCAAAACCATATTATTTGATTTTAGTGCTCTGTCGTTCTTGTTGGGTGACAGCTACATTACCCTCCTTTGAAGTTCAATAATCTGAAAGAAATTCCTAAGTGTTTTATTAAGAATTTAATTCCACATTAGTCATGAAAACCTCATCATTTGAGCGTAATCTCTTGTTAGAGACCAGGCGAGAGTATTCTAGACACTATTTCTATTTTACTGCCTTTTAAATAAAATGCTAATTTGTGTCATTATAGTAAATAAACTTTACTCATTTACCTCGTAGAAATTGTAATTATGTAATTTTAACTTGAGCAAAAATTTACATATTTCCAGTTTTTCTAAGATTATAATAACTGTGTAAGTATTTCTTCGTTCCCAATATGTAGAATAAAAGGACAACTGTTAATTGTGCAACTCATTATTTGCGTGTTTTAAGACACGGAAGAGTGGTCCCAGTGCTGTTGATTTCATGTTGCCGTTAACTACTCCAAAAAAGGATGCAATTTTGGTTTTACAGCAGAACTCTGTTTTTTCATCAAAATTTGCCGTAATTAAAAGTTACAAGTGGAATTTTTTATTCTAAATAAGCGAACAATTACCTTTCTGTTTTCAACGTACGAAGTTTATGCAAATATTTTTTAAAAGAGTAACTCATGATAAAAGCTTGCAAGAGAAATTTTGTAAATATGTGGAGTTTCACAAGAAGTACGAAAAGTATCAATCCGGCGGTGAAGTAAAAATGTTTGTGATAAACTGACGGTATTCGATTTTTTGGTTGGTCATAAAAATTTGGTAATGATTTCAGTTAAGGTGGAAGGAGGGGGGGTGTTTCATTTTTATAGTAATGTAAGATTTTTCCATAAACATGTGAAATGTTAAAAATGGTAGTTAGAATATAACTTTTATTTAATGTGCGACTGATTAACAGCAGCAGTACTGCCTATCGAAGAAAGGAAAATACGGTCAGTACGAAATGTTCCTTGTAATTATAAACACCTTTTAACAAAATTCTTTTGGCTGTAAAATATTTTGTAAACTGTAGAATAAAGTTGACTCTCAGTGAAATGATGTTGGTCGTCTTAGTAAACAAAATAAGTAGAAGAAGTGGTTTAATTTTTAAAGCATTTATAAAAAAAAGTAAATTATAGAGATCCGTATCATGAAACGGAAATATGGCAGTATTTTTATGTTCTGCACGACCTACCCCGTCCCAGTACGGTTCGGGACAAACCCGTGATTGATGGCAGGCCATGAAACATCGAGTAGTGCAGTTAAACGTACTCCGCCAACAAAAGAAGACATCTGAAGTCGCATATCAGAATGCAACTGCGATGCTCAGAATCGTGCGCTGCAGCGGTGCCTGCCCCGTGGCGCGGCAGACACCGCTGCATCCAAGAAACAACATGGCGTCAGGACGGAGGAATGCAGTGCATTGCGACATCCCTCAGCTTGACGTCACGTAATTACGTGAACGGTGGCACTGGCCTGGCGAATGTGGCAAACATTCCTTTTCCGTCAGTCGGCTGCGTACTTTCAATGTGTGGATATCCCTGGGTTTTTAGTAAAATTACGTTTGCTACATGCTTCTTAAAATCAACATAGAGAACACATTTCAGCTGAAAATATTGTTTTTTTATTTAGCATTCCGCAATGTGTCTAACAGTGTAATAGCAACGTTTAGGTGCAACATTTTTGGTGGGACCCGTTCACCCCTCTCTGCCAACATGTTCCAAGCTCACAGTGAAAAAAAAAAAATATTTTTTTTTTATTCAGCGTTAATGTATTTGAGAGTGAAATAGTAACAAGGGAAATTGTAAGAAATCATTCTCCTTCCCCAAAATGTTGGGGGTGAAACGTACCCCTGTGCTGTATTATACGCCTATAATAAATTTCCTTAATTAAATACCTTGTAGGTGCTTTGTTTTATTTTATTTGGTTTTCAAGTTCAGTGTAATTATATGGCATGGAACTGTGTATGACAAACAATATGGCATCTCATCCAATAACTACAATTCGAGCACTGCTTATTGGCACATGTATAATGTAAAGAAGTTGCTTGTTGTGGGTTTTTCGAACTACCTTANTTTTTCGAACTACCTTTTTTTTTCTTTGACAAAATGATTTTAATTTAAAGATTTACTCTCCAGCTCCAGTTGTCTGTGCTCAATGTCTCTTCCACTTACATACAGTAGAACATAGTTTTCCTGGGACTAACTGGGACCGAAAGTGNATTTTTCTTTGACAAAATGATTTTAATTTAAAGATTTACTCTCCAGCTCCAGTTGTCTGTGCTCAATGTCTCTTCCATTTGCATACAGTAGAACATAGTTTTCCTGGGACTAACTGGGACCGAAAGTGATCCGGACAATCGAAAACTCGGATAGTTCGAAATAAATAAAGAGGATAAAATATATTACAGTACTGCAACCACTACACGTACTTACTATTTTTTTCACAGAAATTAATTGAAAATATATTTCAAGCATATAAATAGCATTACTTTAATTTTCAGCGTAAAAAAATGACGTATGACAAAAGAAAATACTTCAATATTGTACACTTGCGCTGTGATAAAAAGGACATTCGGATTAACGACGACCGTTTAAATTACGTTAAAATGTACATTAATTTTAAATCATCGCATCCACACATGTACTATTCCGTCATTTTTAGTATAATATTGTTTTCCAACTGCATCCCTACCATTTTTTTCTGTACTTTAAATTTAACTCTGTGTGATAATAACAAAATATCATATGTATAATATTATGCTCTACAATAATCGTCAATGGGTGACCAAAAACATTCCGAGAAACCAAACAAATAATATAGGATTGGGCAGAATAAATAGTAGGTTTTAAACAAAGCTGGAAAACGTGAGAGAAGTGGAGTGTATTTAATACTAGTATCAGTACATAGTATGTACATGTACGCCATTTACATTACACAAGTTACTTTATGAATGTGATGCCACGCAGGCGTTGTGNACAGAAATTAATTGAAAATATATTTCAAGCATATAAATAGCATTACTTTAATTTTCAGCGTAAAAAAATGACGTATTACAAAAGAAAATACTTCAATATTGTACACTTGCGCTGTGATAAAAAGGACATGGATTAACGACGACCGTTTAAATTACNTATGACAAAAGAAAATACTTCAATATTGTACACTTGCGCTGTGATAAAAAGGACATTCGGATTAACGACGACCGTTTAAATTACGTTAAAATGTACATTAATTTTAAATCATCGCATCCACACATGTACTATTCCGTCATTTTTAGTATAATATTGTTTTCCAACTGCATCCCTACCATTTTTTTCTGTACTTTAAATTTAACTCTGTGTGATAATAACAAAATATCAAATGTATAATATTATGCTCTACAATAATCGTCACTGGGTGACCAAAAACATTCCGAGAAACCAAACAAATAATATAGGATTGGGCAGAATAAATAGTAGGTTTTAAACAAAGCTGGAAAACGTGAGAGAAGTGGAGTGTATTTAATACTAGTATCGGGTACATAGTATGTACATGTACGCCATTTACATTACACAAGTTACTTTATGAATGTGATGCCACGCAGACGTTGTGAAAAGCCAGACATGAGGTGCCAGTGCGCATGCTCATGACGCGGCAGTGTGTGCACATGCGTAAGACAGCGCACAAAAAAAAGGCGCATGTTGTGCCAACCGAATTGATGTTACTACAACATTAATTTTTGTTATCTGTGAGTCGTAAGTAACTAATATTAATGTTAATGTAATACAGGGTGAGTATAACAGAATACCCCAAATTTCAAGGTCTATAATATCAGAACCAAAGCTCCTACAATCTTGATTGACCAATCAAATGAACCACGGAACCGTGAAGTTGGTTTACCATACATCCATAAATGTTTAATGTGACCACCACTAGAGGCCCGAACGACATCTACGCGATAATCAAACTCGTTCCACGCTCTTGTCAGCATGTCCATGGAGTTCGTAACTCTCGGTTTGAGGTGGTGAGGGGGTAGCGAGCTCGCATTCGACACGTCAATGTGGAGGAGAAGGTCTGATGTTTCCTTTATGGTGCGCCGCCCCATTGGCACCTAGCTGTTCGCGGATACCTGAACGAGACGTTGCTGCAACGCTGGATTGGTCGAGGAGCAGCTGGTGACCAGGCTCTTCATCACTGGCCCCCAAGAAGCCCGGATCTTACCCCGTGCGATTTTTTTCAATGGGGGTAAATAAAGGATCAAGTGTTTCGTCCACCATTGCCGGCTAACATTGACGACCTCAAAACGAGAATTACGGACGCCATTCAAACTGTAGCACCGGACATGCTGACAAGAGTGTGGAACGAGTTTGATTATCGCATAGATGTCGTTCGGGCCTCTAGTGGTGGTCACATTAAACATTTATGGATGTATGGTAAACAAACTTCACGGTCCCACGGTTCATTTGATTGGTCAATCAAGGTTGTAGGTTGTTTGGGTTTGATATTATAGACCTACAAATTTGGGGTATTCATTTATACTCATTCTGTATAATGTTAAGCTATTAACGTTACTGTTTGGTACATTAAGTACTTTTGTGATATTACCTCCTTACTGTACTGTGTTACGAACTAACTTTTCAGCTAGCTCGTGCTTGAAAGTATTTAGGGACGTAGCTCAATAATGACTCATTATTTGGTAGAGCACAACAGTATCTGATTAGGTTTCATTACATGAAGATTATACAGTTGCTATTTAAATGACTATTGATTGGGGGAGCTTTAAATTGAATACCAAGATGATTATTTAATTACATTATGATGCACGCCATTTTAATTAAACCTAACTGGAAAGTCATCACCTTGTTGCAGCCGGAGGCTGATTCTGCGAGACGGTTAACGCCGGCCGGACACACCCAACTTCCTGGTCTGCTTCGCTGGTCAGGTCGCCCAAAGGAATAAAGACGAAAGACGCTGTTTCGGGTGTTACGCCGGCCTATATCAAGCGCGTGGTTCTGCGGCCCCACTCAGTGACCGGTGGAGGGGATTTCTGCAACTGTCTTCTTTCGCAAGGATCGAAGACCAAATGGTGGCGTTGCAATCCCGCTCGTTTCCAGGTTTAATGTTTAAAGGTGTGATCAGACAAGCCGTTCAGCTAAGGCCTGATCACACCATAACAACTCGCAACATCAAGGTGGTGTTTATGTTGCGGGAAAACAAATGTTGTGTTGCGGCAAGACAACTTTTGTGTTGCGGCAAAATAAATTTTGTGTTGCATTGATGTTAACATTGTTAAAAAAAATTTCTTGTAAAGATTTCTTACTTAAAATTAATTTTTCAGTTTAAAATAAATGAAGTACAATTATTCTGCCACAAAAATTAATATTACTAACGAAATAAAATAATGACGTGACGCGGGAGAACCCACGCCCTGAGTGCTCGACGCCCTCCCCTTCCCAAGACTCAGCGCCCTATCGACTGCTATACCTTGACATACCTGCTCGTGTTTCATGTTGTGAGTATTGAATAGAACATAACGACAAACTGCAGTTCTCTTTCGTCACGTGGAAATACTTTATGTTCTATAAATATATGCATAATTGGCACATGTAAACTGCTTTGCAAGACTTTGAGAGCTGGTCTAAGCTACATTTAGTTTACAAACTATGATTTCAAATTAAAATACAGTGGTTTCAATTTAAGATGTTATCGATGTTCACTTCCATCCGTCATTTAATAACGACAAGTGAAGGCCGTGTTTGAATTGACCATTCGGTATTTTAGAATTTTAGTGTTTAGTAGCGTTTACTTCGGACGCCGACGATAGCCACTTGTTCAAAAATGGTTGCAATTTGGTAATTTGATATTTTAGAAAGTTTTGTTGCATACTAAAAACTAAATACTAAAATACCTAATACGTCACTATTTAAGTCGACTAATTCAGGTCACGTGAATTTTAGTAAACTAAAAGTGCCAATTCGAACACGACCTCAGTGTAATATTGATAGACATTTTTTAAATGTTGCAATAACATAAAATATTTGTTCTTCAGCTAATTTTAATGTAATACATTTGGTTGCGGTAACATCAATATAACGACAAACTGCATATGTGGAAATACTTTATGCTCTAGAAACATATGCCTATTTGGTACACGTAAATAGCTTTGCAAGACTTGAGAGCTGATCTAAACTACATTTAGTTTTTATACTCTGCTTTAAAATTTAAAAACAGTAGTTTCGTTCTACGAGGTTATCACTGTTCACTACTAACCGCCATTTTTACAACGCCTAGTTAGTGTAACCTTGTGTTGGTTGGANTCTACGAGGTTATCACTGTTCACTACTAACCGCCATTTTTACAACGCCTAGTTAGTGTAACCTTGTGTTGGTTGGAGATTTTTTTAATGCCGCAGTTAACACAAAATATTTTGTTCTTCCAGCTAATTTGAGCGAAATACAACTTTTGGTTGTGGTAACATTACGTACAAGCTCTGTTGACATTAACACTTCAACATTATGTTTACATTACAGGAATACAAGACTTTGTAAATTGTTAACATTAAGCGACTTTGTCACAACGTTGTTAATGTTACTACAACATAAACGATTAAAGAAATGCCTCAACAGTAATTTTTTTGTTGCAGCAACATTAGACTCTTTTTCTGTGCACTTTCACGATGTAAGGGTTGCTGGTCCGCTTACCAGCGACGTGGNGTTGCAGCAACATTAGACTCTTTTTCTGTGCACTTTCACGATGTAAGGGTTGCTGGTCCGCTTACCAGCGACGTGGACAAGGCGCTAGCAGAACTGGAATGCGATGGAACCCTATGCCATTACTCCAGGTGGAGATCAGGTACGTCAGTGCATAATGCAGGACTCGGCCAGTTGTGCGCCACAATGCTGTCATACACGGATGCGACCATCGTTGTGCTGCAGGTAGGAGTGGAGAATCGTCGGAGAAGACTAGGGAATGCCATTCGTCCCTCAAGATCAGACGTTCCACGCACCATTGCAGCTGCAGGCATGNTCGTCGGAGAAGACTAGGGAATGCCATTCGTCCCTCAAGATCAGACGTTCCACGCACCATTGCAGCTGCAGGCATGCTGCTCATTCTGTCCATCCTCGACCCTCTGATCCGATATTCGCCTTTCTTCCAACGCGATAACCATTTTCGCGGTAGGATAATCCGCAATCCCGGTAGACCACAATTCTTCGCGGTCAGAGGCAGAAACCAGTCCCATGGTTGTCGTGTTCATCGACACGGCATGCTCACTCTGTCTGTGCACACGAATTATGGGGATACACAATACCACTGCCACCCAGCAGGCCCCCGACCTCCACTTATATACGGCGTATAAGCAGAGACAGGTGTATTTCGCGAAAATATTTATGACCATGCTAGANTCGTCGGAGAAGACTAGGGAATGCCATTCGTCCCTCAAGATCAGACGTTCCACGCACCATTGCAGCTGCAGGCATGTTGCTCATTCTGTCCATCCTCACACCCTCTGATCCCATATCCGCTTTACTACGGTTCGCCTTTCTTCCAGCGCGATGACCATTTTCGCGGTAGGATAATCCACGATCCCGGTAGACCACAATTCTTCGCGGTCAGAGGCAGAAACCAGTCCCATGGTTGTCGTGTTCATCGACGCGGCATGCTCACTCTGTCTGTGCACACGAATGATGGGGATACACAATACCACTGCCACCCAGCAGGTNCTGTGCACACGAATTATGGGGATACACAATACCACTGCCACCCAGCAGGCCCCCGACCTCCACTTATATACGGCGTATAAGCAGAGACAGGTGTATTTCGCGAAAATATTTATGACCATGCTAGACTTCAATATCCTACGTCCACAACCACAACTTCCTTTGGTTATTGGCCGCATGTCTAGGTGAGAAGACGTGTTCTTATTTGACTGGGCCAATCGTAATCAAGTACTCCGATACCGAACGTTCATGATTCGCGGACAGACACTTGAGGCACGTGACATTTAAAATGATCCAACCACAAAAGTTAATGTGAACAAAAGTGTTTTGGAGTACAACCGGTCTTTAAATCTTTTCGCGAAAAAAAACCTGTCCCTACTTATTAGTGTCAACATTGGCATACGCGCTGCACCACTCGGCTGAACAAACTGATCACATAGTTGTTTTACCCTGCTATTCGCATCGCCTCAATGTGAGAGATCATTCAGGTGCGTTCTTCTTGGTGTTGCAATTTTAATGGCCAGCAGTGAAACTTGAAATGCAAATGTCATATACTTCGCTATGTACTGATACTAGCATTAAATACATTACATTATCTCTCGCGTTTTCCTGCTTTGTTGAAATCCTGTTATTTGCTCTGCCTGACCCTGTACTTCAAGTAAAAGGACAAACAGCTATCACTAGTGCAAAAAAATACTGTGTAATGAATAGAGACCTGAAGAATTCGCGGATTCATTTTAGGACAAGCTAGAATTCAAAACACACGCGTTTATAGAACTTAATCCATTGGCCCACGCCGTATTTGACACTTCCTGGAGAATGCTGGTCCAATCGTCGCCTTCCACTGTGACAGCAAGCAACCAATGTGCAGTTGATGTCGGCATGTTTGTACATAATACTGTAGTGTCTAGCTTGCAGGTCATTGAACTCGCGATTTTTTCGGTCTCTAGTAATGAACGGTAAGCAAAACAAAACAGGTATCTTATAGCAACGTGTACGAAACGTAGATGCTAGATCACCGCAATCGCTAAGGCGTCGCGCCCAAGCTTATGAACATATGAGTCCAAGAGTTTTGGACCCCACTTAATCACGCCTACCTGAGAGAAATTGCGTTATTATCTGGCAGCGCGCTAAACTTCACCTTCTGATGCATACTTAAGACGGCGCTACAGAATGGTCGAGAAAAGCAGATGTGAAGCAGCCGCGCGTAACGCGAACTCCATCTGTACACGCCAGCAAGATGGCATCACTGGCCAGCGACTCGTTGGAACACCGTTCACCAATCAGTGCCCGGTAACCTACTCGCCATCCGGCAGCCTAGACAAGATGGAACCTTTCACAGTATGCAGTAACCAGTCGCAGGCGAGGCCTGTTCCCGGAGGCTTTGCACAGCCAATCAGCGAATGGGCACGCACACGTTNACAGCCAATCAGCGAATGGGCACGCACACACGAAAGGAACAGCCGCGCCTTTTCTTCTCTGCGTATTCATCTACTTTGTGTTGGAGCCGTGGTTTATTGGGTCCTGCGACCAGGGAGAACCCCCGTTTTCTCTTTCGACTTGGTTGGACGTGATTGGGTCATCCCGTCTGTGGGTAGGGACAGGACAATTTTCGCGTTTTAAACGACTTGTAGTCTAGACTCCACTGTCCTGTGTATTTTCGAGCCTTATCTTTCTGTTCATTCATCACTGCCCCGATGTGTAGCCAGTTTTACCCCATATCAGGCGGCACGGGATTCAGTGCTACTTTCCTGACAGATCTGTCACTGGTTAAGAGTTCACTTGAGTGTATCATATAAACTGTGATCCAATTGCATCACAACAGAAATGTACACGTTTTTCAAGTATAGCTTGTCCTTAAATGAACTCGCGAAATTTCCCAGTCCCTTGAAATACCAATATATGCAGTACAGACGTACAACTGTTTGAAGTCTACACTGACCCCGAATAATGACGTGAATGTTGCATGTCTCTACCAATGCCCTTCTGTGCAGGACCGTACAACGTAAGCAGAAAATGATTTATTTTGTGTTGAAAAACCGAAGGCATTTGGTTATGTGACAGATGTCTGGTCGCATTCCGGAGGCCGTTGCATTGATCTAGACTTACTGCCGTGGAACAGTTTCTTTTAATATCCTGTTTTCTACCTCTGATCCAGGAAAATGATGGTGGTCACTACCACTCAAATATGACCCCCGTTGGCATTGGTGCACAATAATACATAAATCAGTACGAAGTATTAAGCTCAGTGAGAAAACAAACATTCAAGACAATCTTTCAGATCATTACAGAAAAATATGAACAAAAACAAGGGTGTTATGTGCTCTGCATGCCACTGATAATATTACACATGCAAAATGTAAATACTGCAATTCCCTTGCTGCCTAAAATCAAAACTTCATTAAACGGCTGGTCGTGTGCTGGTTCTCTTCTCCGCAATACCATCTAATCTAGCTAGGTAAATTTGTTTAACTGTTTCGGGTCTCGAACTTGATGCCCTACGCCACGCCTAAATGATGGATATTGCTTAGATGTGTATATTAGAAGCGTTTAAGACCACAATTAGTCAGAAAATCACGTACAAAGTTCGTTAAAATTGATTCNTTAGATGTGTATATTAGAAGCGTTTAAGACCACAATTAGTCAGAAAATCACGTACAAAGTTCGTTAAAATTGATTCGAAACTTGTGTCATTACTAAAATTTCAAACCTATTATTTCATTCCGATCCCTGAATTATTCTCCTAAGCCTCTCATTTCACCATTATTATATATTCCTCCTATAACTGGGTAATAATAGCAAACATTTTTCTAAGTCCGATATAAAATTAATATTTTCATGGTTTCAGGTCTTGAACTGGAGGCCGGCCCTATGCCATGCATAAACGATAGATATTGTTAAAATATATATATTAGGTACGTATAAGCACGTAAACAGACCGAAAATAGCGTACTAAGTTCGTTAAAAATGATCCAATGCCCAGGCCGGTATTCGAACTTGGGTCCCTATATCATGTTTATTCTTTGTCCGAAATTTGTCTAACAGCCTCCTTTTTATGTTTCATACCCCATACATTTATTCCGAATTTATTCCAGCAATTTTTAATAAAGTGTCACGTTGGTGGTTCTTCCATGGAAAGCCAGTAGTATGATTATGTTGTTTTTGGGGCAAGGATAACAGAGGATGTCCGCCATGACGTCATAAAATGATCGCTCCAGGCCGGCAAGGACGCCCCGCGCGACCGCCGGCCACGAGCGCTGACTGTGACGTCATCTAAGATGGCGAACGTCGCCACGGCACCACAGCCACCAGCCCTTGCCCCCGGAGACCTATAAGCACACTGTGACTCAGGTTGGAGAGTTCAATGCTAGTAGATTGACAAAAAAAAATTCGCCGCCAGGCGGTACTGGCGTTATACGTGTCCCGGATTTGTTTTGTGATAACATATGAAATAAATGCAATTTTCAATTAATTGAATTTTCATAATTTTCCGATTTGTATTGTGTTTATAAATCTAAGCAAAGAATAAACTTTGCTCGCCACACAGAGTGAAAATTTGATGTAATATTTCCAAATGTTGTTTGTCATTCTGTCCTAAAACAGAATCCATAATAATGGTTAGTTAATCACTCAGATACTTTATTTAAACGTGACGATAGAATCGGCAAATTCGTTTCTACTGCAACTATTTTTATTTTGCTCAAAAATTCGTAACCTTTACACTAACGTACGCGTACATGCGAAATATCGATGCAAAACACATTTTATTTCTACCTTAGAATTCGTAAATACAGTTGGAAGGCTAGCAAAATAGTTACGAAATAAATCTATAGCTTAATATTTCTGGTAGGGGTAAGTAAATGTCATAATACCGACAAAACACACACTTCACAAAAAAAAAGCGAAATCTCGCCATTTACCGCCAGCTTTAAAGCAATCTTTTTGGAGCACCAGCGAACCTTGCGGCGGGTATTTTCCCAGTGCCAAACTGTCCCATTAGGAATCTCGTTTTCTTCCCAACCTGGGTAGAATAAACCTTTCCTTGGGGTAACATCCACAGAGTGATGTTAGGACACGCAGGCATCCGAAGTCCTGAAGGGTGACGTAGAATGAGATCTTAGGATGGAGCACCGGAGGAATGCATGGGCGAAGGAAACGGGAGTTCTCTGAGAAAGCCCACTGGCCACTGGCAACGTCCGCCACGTTTCCCATTTGTGAAAATCCTGCTTGGACCTTCCAGGTATTGGGCCCGGATCGCAGTAACTGGAGTCCGGCGAACTAAACGCACAGCCACTTTGTCCCTTCCTTGAAAAGAAATAAAGATAACTATGTATTATTATCTTGTGTGTAACCCGACATGAGCTTCTAATCCCCATATCGGCGAGATCTTTTCGTTGCTCCTGAAGCATCTTACTGATCAAGCGCAGAATTTTTCCAAACAGCGTAGACACTTTCATGACGACTGTTTCGCTTGAATTGTTGTTTTGCACGACTTANCGCGCAGAATTTTTCCAAACAGCGTAGACACTTTCATGACGACTGTTTCG
Organism: Clitarchus hookeri; assembly: GCA_002778355.1. Classification (NCBI taxonomy): domain Eukaryota; kingdom Metazoa; phylum Arthropoda; class Insecta; order Phasmatodea; family Phasmatidae; genus Clitarchus; species Clitarchus hookeri. The sequence continues at coordinate 186,550 of NQII01005980.1, read as the reverse complement.
CTTGAATTGTTGTTTTGCACGACTTACCTCAAACGATATTGCCAAACTGTTCGAAATGATTGCAGTTGCTAGTTTTTATTTGACCTTTCACTTACAACTGCGTACTTGCGGTGCCTCGAGCTGAAGTCACGCAACGGTGAGTAATGCTGAAATAAAACGGAAGCTATTATCCGAAACACTGTGAAATACGAAACACTTTTTCTAACAGATGAAAACAATTTCGATTGTAATTTCGTCTGCAGAATTGTTTTATGTGTACCTTGAAGTTTCCGAAATTCTTTAGAGTTTTGAAGAAAGTAAGCATTTCTGCATTGCAGGACAGAAGTTACTAAAGCGTGTCAAGGTTTTTATTCGTTATATAGTATTTGAAAGTGACCTCGGCAGTAGAACCATTTTATTGTAGGCTCGAATCCCGGTCAAGTAACGAATGAGTTAATTACTTTTAGATAAAACTTGAGATCCTACTTGTTTAGATTCAGTCGCCCCTGTTCCACCATTCCCCACAGGAATTAATCTTTTGGCATAAAATCAGAGGTGTTGTAAATCCCAATCGAAAGAACTGTCTTAAATCCTCACAAGTGTCGTTCAGCTATGTTTAATATTATTGAACCGAGGGGGGTGGGGGGCATGCACGGAAACCAAACGTATCTGTAAGTGGTTATTGAAGCTGTTCTGGTACCGTAAAAACATCAGAAACGACTGTATTAAATTAAGTGTATGATACTTAACTAAATACGACGTACACTTAACAGCTGGAGAGAAACACCACCACTCANCTGTATTAAATTAAGTGTATGATACTTAACTAAATACGACGTACACTTAACAGCTGGAGAGAAACACCACCACTCAATGAAAATACAGATATATGTAGGCTATTCACGGTAAAGTGAACACTTTTTAAGGCCTTCCCATCAGATATATTCCCCAAAAAATTAAATTTTATTATGGCATCAGGCGTTAACTTTTGAGAGCTATAAAACGTATACACTCTAAACCTGAAACAGTGAGNCTGTATTAAATTAAGTGTATGATACTTAACTAAATACGACGTACACTTAACAGCTGGAGAGAAACACCACCACTCACTGAAAATACAGATATATGTAGGCTATTCACGGTAAAGTGAACACTTTTTAAGGCCCTCCCATCAGATATATTCCCCAAAAAATTAAATTTTATTATGGCATCAGGCGTTAACTTTTGAGAGCTATAAAACGTATACACTCTAAACCTGAAACAGTGAGAATTGAGCTAAATCAATGAAAACAAAGAAAATTGAGCGACTAACTAATTTATATGATGGCTGAATTTCACTGACTTATTTGTGATTCCCACTGAATATAGAGCATTCCACTGCCATAAGTCACGTGTTCCCAGTTCATTTGCTTAATCTTCCAGCCAGCAGTAGCTTGTCAACTGACTTTCAGTGAATGTTATTTCACTGATTGATATCACTGATTCAGGCTTAGAGTGTACACTGTGTTTATTGGTCCCATGGCAATTTTTATATTAACAATTGGAGAAAAGGATACAAATAAGTTGAAAGAAACTGTTAAGCACGCCCTCAAAAAGTGCTTACTATACCGCGAACATCACATAATAAGTTGCTAATGACGGGAAAATAAGTCTAATATCCTGGGAAACATTGCCTCAGGACCGTGTAACTCCCAGTATATCAGCGAAATCAAGCTTAAGATAAAATACTTCTAGTCACACTGTAAAAATGGGTGAACTGCCAGTGCGTCCAGAAAAAAATTTTCACAGATACGCGACCAAATCTCAGTATGTTGGAGGTGACCTCCATTATTAAGGTCGTTCAAGTTTTTATCAGCGGACGTCGAGGTTCCGTTCCCAAATCTCGAGTTAGCCACTGATGTGTGTTTGTGAGTTCTTGTCACACCTTTAATTTTACTTTAACAGTATAACCTTTCCTCACATCTAATCCAGACTACTGACATAAAAGCGGAAGCTTTAATAAACCCGACGACGTCACCGATCTGAAGAAATATTCCCTGTTTTAAATTCTGAGTAACAAGCTGTAAAAAAATTACCACGGTAATTTCAGTTTCTTTGTAGAAACTCTGGGGTTCTTAAACGCCACTAATGTTTTCACTCCTTTGGATAAAAGCTGGCACCAATTAAAATGTTTGACGCTGACGAATCGGGTACGGCTGACACTTCTCCCACTGTTTCTTAATTTAGTTCATTATTCAAAATAGCGACATCGTTAAAAATTGACATCACGCCCGCATGGGCTAACCCGCAATAGTTTTTCGATTTTATGCACAATATAATCAGACAGTAAAAAAAAAAAAAGTTCGAAATCGAGTTTATAAATTTTTATTCGCACCAAGTGATTCGCGTTTAAACGTTAAGACTGTAAAAATTAACGACGTGCCTGCTTAAAACATTTTGTTAGCTCNGCCTGCTTAAAACATTTCGTTAGCTCTGTGCCCCATCACCTCTACGTGCAAGGCTCGGAACTGGCGTGCAGTGTTCTCGTCGTACTGCCTCTGCTGACGAGACTTTAAGGCGGGCGACTACCTGGGCCTTGGACGGCATTGCAGCGAGGTCACTAGAAACGGAGCAAGAAGGTCGGACAAGCAGGGACGAGGATAGAGTCGGCCATGGCCTGTAGCAATGAGCCATCCCAGCTTCCGGCTGGAGAAATCTAAGTAAACCACGGAAATTATCCCGCCGGAGGCGAGTCCGTAGGTTCGCCACACCTCGCTCGGTGTGAAGTTTGGTTCACACGTGAAAGCATAACAGTAACCATAGAACACAGGTCGTGTGCCCAAGGATTGGCCACCGTGTTTTCGAACCTATTGATTAACAACTGCGCGTAGCAGGTCGTGTGCGTGATAGTTTATGACACAGCGTACAAACGAAATGGTTATGTTTATTTTCTTATGCAGGCGCATGGGGGCAACAATCAGAGCAAAGTATAAAATTTTCGACGAAGTTGTTTATTTCAAATGGAGGAACAGTTATATGTTGCAGAAACGAAGGAATGTTGCAATACATAAATTTATAAGAACAGGTGATATTAAATAAGCATACATTTTTTAAGGTTATCACATATTTACGATTCTCTGCCCATTTTCACCACAATTTCAAAATCTATTAAGAAAATCCATTATTTACCACCAACAGCAACTGATGTCAGACTCGTCGCAATATTTCATTGGCTAAAAATAATACATTAGCATTTAATTATGAATCAATCTCACGCAATTTTTCTGGTCGTGTGAATGTTACACCGTTGTATACCATGCTTTGTGTCTGTGTTTTTGATTGTGAGCCAACCCTGATGCGTGTAAATCTGTGTTTTATCACGACAAGCACAACTTTTAGGCACGTTTCCTAGAAATTGCTATGCCAAGGTCGCAGGAACAGGAGGGTACAGGGGTACATTGTAACCCCCTCTAAATTTTGTGGGTAGGGTACAACAGACATAGCATTTGTGTCCTCCTGGACACTATAGGACATAAAATTGTTATTTAATTTCCTATAGTGGCTTCATAAATTGTGCAGCAGCAACAATCTTGATTCAAGTGAAATTACCGTTTCTCAGTACTGTATTTGCTTCTTTTTAGTCAGTAAACGGGTTGCCCTTTAATGAGTTTAAATGGTATTATAACTACTCCGTAGTACCTGGAGTATAAATAACTAGTGTTGTCGTCAACGTTTAAAAAAATAACAAAAACCTTTCACAAAATTTTTTAACGAAATCCACATAAGAAAATAAAATCACAATAGCTCGGAATAGAAAGAGATGTAGGCCTATTCCTGTTTTCAGTCTGCCAAAAGAAGCACTTGCAATTCACAGACCGAGAACACATTTGGTGTGATAACACGCGTCAATAGTGATGGATGTATATTTTATGTATAATATTTACTTTTCATATTTTCATTAGTGCTATACTATGTATATTAAATTAAGAGTTAGTGTTAGGTTGAGTCCTCCTGTTGGTCCACGGCGAAGGAAAGATTGAGAACCACTGCTTTAAACTGTTAAGCTACGAACAAGATTTATTTTTAATGTTGACGTAAGAGGTTCTCAACTCCGCCAGGAACCAGCTAAATAATCGGGAAAACCAACAGGAACACGTCGTGCGCAGAAAATAAGCGAAGATTCCAAGCTCTGCTGAATCGGGATGCAGACCGCAAAGAAACCAGAGATGACGTGACCGAGTGATTACACCCGGCGAGAGAGTCGACCTTGTTAGGGGCGCACGTGGTCTTACGGAAACACGTCCGCGTGGCAAAGACAGAGCAGCGATCGTGATAACTTTGTTCGGCGCATTATATGACCCGTAGAGGGAATGCGGGATAGAGAGTTAGGTAATACGAGCTGCACAGTAACATAGGCTTCGTAAGTTCGTAGGGGCACGAACCCCCATAAGGGTTATAAGGGACCCCGACGGAATTCCGATAACCCTTTGGACCACCCTCAAAATTCTTATAATGAAGTTTCTGGCTTACTATAACTTAGATATCATCTTAAAATAGCAATATANTGGACCACCCTCAAAATTCTTATAATGAAGTTTCTGGCTTACTATAACTTAGATATCATCTTAAAATAGCAATATATTTCAGTTTTTATAATTACTTCTACTGTACTTCAGTATCGAACACATTGCACTTCAGATGAGGAGAGCATCGCAAGACAATGGAGTGAGTGAAGATGTTTGAGCTACTCTTAACAGCGAGATCTTGAGAGCCGTTGAGGGTGAAGCGAGGTGAGCGACCTCGTCGGGAATCGAGCCCGGCTCGCCTAGGTGGGAGGCGAGTAGTCTAACCACTACACCACCGCGGCCCCGCAAGACAATGGAGGCTAAGATGATTATGCTACTAATATTCCCGTCTGCTAACACAAAGATAAGGATAGGTGGCAGCCAGAAGACGCACGGATATTTTACGAAAATTAACTGCGAGTCTCTTAAATTTGATTTCGCACGAATAGTGTAACATTTAAGTCATTAATTTTAAATTATATTTCTTAACTAGTCCAATTTATTTTTCATTTGAAAAAAAAATTTTGAAAACAAATTTATAAATGTAACTAAAAACGCAATGAGGTGCCTTAAATAAATTATAATGTACGATCGGTGGCAATAAATTATTAATTACTCCCAAATGCTGACTGAAGGTGTAATAAAAGCACCATCATTATAACATAGATAATATTTGAGAGTCAAGAAAATCTTATTATATTTCCTTTGCCTAGAATCAGCGAAAGAGGGGCGAGACATGGTAACAAAGTTTATTTTAACGGGGGACCCCCACTGGAAAAATATGATTTCTACGCCCTTGTGCAGTAGCTATACTATTTGCGTCCCAACATTGGGTTCCTTTTCTGGCAATAGCACTATCAGCGACAACGTAGATCGGATTTGAGTTTGGAATACTGTTTACGTAAGTAAGTGTTTTGGGAAGATTATACGGTTATTTAAACATAGTTTTAACGCAACTATAATATATCTAAGTCAGTCGTAGTATGTCACTTATATAATAGAAAGTAGGGTTTGCTGAAAATTCTAATGTAAAAAAGTACGTTTCTCACTGTTGGCCATGCGACTTGCGACAGTTGTATTGGAAAGGGGCGAGTCAATGTTGGGGACATACGCAGACGACGAAAGTTAATCTACCTCGTTTTTAGTCTATGGTTTCNGGAAAGGGGCGAGTCAATGTTGGGGACATACGCAGACGACGAAAGTTAATCTACCTCGTTTTTAGTCTATGGTTTCGTTTTTAGTCTATGGTTTCATCACCTGTCCACTGAGCACGGTGGGTCGACTTTCGGTGGTCTCGCTTCTTCTTCNTCGTTTTTAGTCTATGGTTTCATCACCTGTCCACTGAGCACGGTGGGTCGACTTTCGGTGGTCTCGCTTCTTCTTCCGCGGTCGCTAACAATCGACCGTTGGCTTGTCGTCACCGCGGTCGGGCTTGCTGTGGCTCAGAGTAGTGAGCCCGCCTTTGTTTGCAAGACTGTTATCTCTTATTTGCAGCGGATGTCAAGTTTGTTTCCACAAGACTTAAAACGATTCTGGTTGTAAGTCAGCTTGAAATTATTTACTTGCACGGAGTTTCGCTGCATTTAAACCTCAAAGTATGTAGCAACTATGTCCTAATTAAAAACAACCAACACCACAATGTCTTCTTGAATTATTAAAAGCTCGTTTTATNGTATGTAGCAACTATGTCCTAATTAAAAACAACCAACACCACAATGTCTTCTTGAATTATTAAAAGCTCGTTTTATGCTGATGAGGTGATCGGAGGTTGGGACCCTTAAGGCAAACCTAAACTAGGTTAACTGAACCATTAGTTTGCATTCACAGCAACACATTGCTGTGAATGCAGAAAACCCACCACATAACACAAACAAAAACCCAACACAAATATAATAAAATAGACACAAAAAAACCGATGGTGGATGTTGCAAACATATATGTGAATAGCATAGAAATAATTTCATAAAAGTAATCTATCCTAGCATACAAATAATTTCATAAAAGTAATCTATCCAGATATCACAAGGGAAAATGTAACACAAGAATACCAGTATGAGAGACCAATGGAAAAACAACGAGGCTAGTGCAACTAGAAAACTGCTAAGAACTGTGCGACAAAACGAGGGCAACACAGACGAACGCAACAGGCTTCCTTCGACGACAACAGGTGCAACATGTCGAGAATTTGAATCTGTTCGGTCTTCTGGCACACATACAATCTGAAAAAAAACCTACAGACCTTGTTGTAGCCGTTGTGTTCTTCTGTGCTTCTTCGTTGTTTCGTCCATTGCTTTTCTTATTTTGTACTATCGCCATTCTCGTTATTTTTCTGTTGTTAACTCTCATACTGGTATTCTTGTCTTTTTTTTTCCTTTCAATAGCCAAATGTGGCCCGCTTTCATTTTTCTTTTGTTATTTTTGTCAAATTTTTTATTTGCTCGTGTTATATTAGTGTTTCTGCAACTTGTGCCAAAGTACTGCAATTGCGTACGTCCAAATTAATGGTTCAGTTAATCACTCACTCCTGTTATGAGAATTATTCCAAGACAAAATTATGACTTCTCAAAATACAGCCAAGACTTACCCTGGTTCCCAATCTGAAATATCTTGGCGCCACTCTGTTGTTGCGACAGTGAACTCGGCCCTGGATGTCTCCTAGATCAGTGTGTTTCCTAATGCGCAGGTAATGAACTCTGCAATAATTTACCAAGGAAAGGAAATCATAAATAAAAGTTNTATTCCAAGACAAAATTATGACTTCTCAAAATACAGCCAAGACTTACCCTGGTTCCCAATCTGAAATATCTTGGCGGCACTCTGTTGCTGCGTCAGTGAACTCGGCCCTGGATGTCTCCTAGATCAGTGTGTTTCCTAATGCGCAGGTAATGAACTCTGCAATAATTTACCAAGGAAAGGAAATCATAAATAAAAGTTGTGTTCGACATTGGTTGAGGAACACACGTACATAACTCAGCCTCAAAAATGGCAGAGCGTTTAATAAAATACTTTTCTTGAGTGAGATAAAATATGTTGGTTTCTAGGAAATATATTTATTTTTATACCTGCAGAATAATTTTACTTCATATGTTTATAGATAATTTTAATAATATATTTTACGGTAATAAAATTTAACTTTGGCATTTTTTTTTTTTCAAATTAGTTTACATTTACTTTTAATATCGGTGATTTAACATGTTTAGTTGAAAAATTATCTTTCTTCTGAAATTAGTTTACAATTGCTAACACTAAACTTACGCTCTATTTGACGTAAGTCACGGTGACTAAGTTAATATCCATGAAATAAAAAATCACCTGCCTTCAAAAAATGCTATTCTGAGAGTATAAAATATTCTTTTAAAATGCTTATAACAACCATTTGAACAAATTAAACTTATGAAGAATTTTACTTCTGTACGATTGACTTGTATAAAATTTTAACTGAAAATGATTTGTGATATTTGTTAATATATTTTTAGTCAAATCATATTGTTTTGCGCTAGCCCCCTATTCTGACACTAACTATTATAGTCTGTAAACATTAAACGTAATGACTTTGAGACATGCTACAAATTTAAAATTTTTGTGCAGAAAATTTAAGTTGTTTATATATTTATAACATTGACATACAATGTTTTTATAAGTTTATAACAATTTAACTAATTATGGCGGAATTAATTTTTCCTTTATCAATTTGTAAGAAATGTGATAACAAATGTTGTAATACGTATGTATAAAAAAACGAAACTTTGGTGAAATTGGTTAGCAAGCCCTTTAATATGCCATTCGCAGAAATTTTATATATAGGCTTGCACATTATGTTTAGATTTATATACTACAAAGAAAGATAAAGTTAAAATCTGTGCCGATTTTGACGAATTTAAATATCTACATAACCCCCACCACTACCGCCACTTAACTTATTATTAGATACGTGCAAAATTCGCGTAATTATTTGTTAACATGCTAGACCTCACAGTTCTATACCTGTTTCAGCGCAGTTCATGATCTCATTGGCTACTGGCAACAATACGACGTCATTTACCTGTGTGACCGCTTAACTGGAGATTGGTCGCTGAACCGTTGAGGCTTTACTATTGGCTAAAAGCCTCCTTGGGGTGTCCACACAAGTTGTTGGCCAATGGCAGAAGTCGCGCGAGCCTGCAACATCTTGGAGTTTAGTCTGTGGCTACAAAATAACGGGAATGTTGCTGGCCCCTGCTTATCATACGTAGTCTTATTTGGCAACTTTATATAATTTTGTCAAAAACGCGAAATTAGTTGAGAACGCTAGGATAATTTTTTGCTTAAATCGTGCTCCACGTTGCTAAGTGCAACGTAGAGCACGATTGCCAACGTTTTCAAACATGTATTTCATGTTTTATGTTTTTCGACATTTTGTTTATACTTCATTCCGACGTACCTCATCCGACATTGTTTACAAAAGCGGTCACTTGGTGCGTTTTTACTCCAAAACAAAAAACATTCCAAAGCTGCAATTACATATGTATACCTACTTTTTTTGCATGCGCACAGAGTGTTTTAATATTATAGAATATTGAATAACAAAATTAATATTTTTAATATATCAAGTAACTCGCCACACCGGTAATAGACTATGTAAACTGGATTCACAGAGTTTGAAGTACACAGTCCGCCCTAGACTGCGAGTCGTCCAGTATCTCACTAAAACTAGCGCATTAAAGAAAATAATAGCACAGGAGAAAGTAGCCTAATCAGTTAAATCACCAACTGGTTTCTTACGACTAACTTTGTACGAGTTTTAAGAAGTTAACCGTCAAACGTAAACCCTTTGAAACTTCACGAAATATTTCATTACTTGATAGTGATGAATTTTGCACAGTATCGCCATTACACAACAAGTAACGATGGCTACAGTCATTGTTATGTCTATATTTGTCTCAAAACATCTCAGACTGTATATGGTTCTATTGTAACCATGTGAAGCACAGACATTTTCTAAGCTTAATTATGGGATCAAAGTTTCGTAAAACTATTTCTCTGGAGACAGTTGTTTTAAGCACATTTTCTTTTACATAATTTTTGAAAACAAGGCACTGGCCTACGATTGGAATTAGCGGCATAACGATGTAAGCACACAGTCTCCTGTGACACTTCTACAAGGGCACTTACCGTCTACAGTTATAGTGTGATAAAATGTCTAAACTAATTTTTATATTCAGATGTATTTTATGAAGTTGAAAATTATGCTAACATAAAAGAAACGCATGCACAACTAGTTCGTGCATTTATGACTAGGGCAGTGGAATGACACACAAGCATATTGGACAGAAAGAGTAACGAACTGGTCTCTCCAAGGTGTTCAATTATGTTTAATCCATCCCGTAACTGAAGTTGGTTTTCGCGTTCTGAGCTTCTCAAAAGTATGCGTGCAAGGTTTACCATCATCAGTAGTCTCAGAAATATCACCTTGTTATCAAAAGTGAGCAAAAAGCCATCCATAGACTCTGTAGGTTTTACTCGTGCCTCTGTTTGCTAGGCCTACTGCTTCCCAGCAGTGTACGTTATTATGTGCAGAAATGTATTTTAAAATAATTTTTGCGATGAAAGTGCAGACGTGNATTTTTTTTTTTTTTTTTTTTTTTTTTTTAAATTCTGCTATCCCTCATTAAATTAAACAGACAAGCATAGCGACATTAACGTGAATGCTGTTGGGGAACTGGTCCACATCCTGCCCGCTCTCACAAAGTACTTGTTATTTCTGACGTTCCTTTTCTGAGAAAAACATTTGCCACGTAGTTGTTGAGATCTCGTTCGCGGACTTCTTTCCAGGAAAACAGCGCAGGGATAACCACAGTGTTTATTTCCCCGCCAAGCCAACAAAAAGTAACTACTTCCTCATAATTCTGTTGAAAGAAAGAGAGAAAAATCAAGCAGGAAACCCATGCATGCGTAGGGCTGGTTCTATTGCCAGCAGCTGCATCTAGCCTTCTAACTGGTTTAATTTCCTAATATAAATGTGTCTCTTAAGTTATAGGAACAAATTTCTAATTGCTTGGCGTAAGCATCAACCTATCACTTGCGTACTAAAATCGAAACAGTTTAAAACTACTCCAAATCAGTGAATTTGACTACAGATCAGTTTAAATTTCTCCACTCGAATCCGTAAAATTTTACTGATCACTTTAATTGATGGTACTAAATGATTAAACAGTGATTTCTACTTATTTCTGGTGATTGCACTGGGCTCGTTGTAAAATCTCGGCGCATTCCACTGATTCGCCAGCAGATAACAGCTCATTATCTGAAGACTCAGTAAAATAATTCCACTGATATAGATTTAGAGTGTTCAAGGTCGCCAATATGGACGGACAGCAGGGATGACCTTAAAACCCTTTAGCAAAAATTATGTTTGGTTTTTTGGAGTATTTTCAAGCTATTTAACTTGAAATAAGCTGCAAGATGCTGACAGTGATCTCTACAGTATAATGGCAAATTCAACTCAGTTTATAGCCCAAACAAAGTAGTTTTTAGGTTTTATTTCAGATGCAATTAAATTAATCCTCTTAGCCTACTTCTCCTCTAGATCACCAACGATCGGCACCTTTGTGGCGGTCACGTCTTATACTCCACTTACCTGCAAGATAATAAAATCTGACCGTAAATCACAAAAGAAAAGTCTTGCACTTCTTGCACTAGTCATCGCGGAAGCTAGTTCATTTTTCAACAAGTACATTATTCAGGACGATAATATTCTCGACATTCCACGTGTATTTTTACTGACCAGTCGCTCACGATTTGCACCACGATAAGGACTCGGCAGTAAACAGAACAGAACTCCGATGTTCGGTTCCACTTGACTTCGCCCCCTACAAATTTAACAGCAGATGTCCCACTCACGAGACGAGACCAAAACGGCGATATTCCGAGACCCACATATGGTATAACCCAGAATTGGGTAACGAGTTGTGATGGAATAAGAACTGAGCCTTCGGCCTTTCCTTGAGAAACTAATTGACATAAAAACCAGTACAATACATAATAAAGATAAATGTCATTCAAAGACAAGGACTGCAGTAGGCGGTCGCATTTGAAAAACATGAGAGTTCGTAAGCTTTCATGCTGCCTTAGTAGGAATTTCTTTCAATTTCTAGTCTATATAGTTCTGCTATTAATGTACGAATTTATCTATGTGATTATGTGGCTCGAAAACTTTGATCGAAGGCAATAAATATTACCTTAGACAGGAGGAAATAAATGTTACGTTTTATATTTTCGTGTGTGTTTTTTAACGCTTAAAGCCAAACTTCTGGTTCATAAACCATAAATTCTTAGTTTTGAAGTTTGTTGTTTTTTTTTTACACAAGAGATTTTTTTATTTTTATTATTAATCGTGCGGGGAAAAAATTGCTTCGTACCTGCCCTTTATTTTAAAACATTAGAATAGCAACTTCGCGTTACAAGACTGCCACTATTTCAACACCAACATTCCAGGAGTCTAATAGCACTTCTACCAGCGTAAAATGAAATGAATTTCGTCACGGAACATTCCTTCTGCAAGTTTCTCGCAGCGCGTAAGATAAATCCACCGTTCATAACCTTTTTTTTTCTTTCGAGGTTCTCATATTATTCTTTTTAGACCTCTCCACGGCTAGCACGCGCGTGAGCAAAGATTGGCCGCCGCAAAAGCTGTAGAGGCGAAAACGCCCATCGCAAAGAGTGTTATCGCTGGACAAGTGTCTGCCGCGACCCTGGGAACGCTCGCTACATGGCGTGTGTGGAAACACGCGACTGATAAGAAATCGCCGCTCCATGCCTGGCACTCGACGCCCCCCGGCGAGCCGTGTCTTGCCTCGAGCTCACACCTCCGACCTCTTGTCGCGCTGCGTGTAAGCTACTGCAGCAGTACAGCTGGACGTTTCCTTTGCAATTGTTACTATAAGTCTATTCGCAGTTTCTTCACACTTTTCGAATCAAACATTTGGAAAATCACCCCGTGTACGACGGGTTTAGTTTTTTCCTAAATACATGTATAGTTATTTCCTGAAATACCGTTTTATACCTCTGCTAACATAAAAGTATCTTATTTTTTAGTTAAATTGAAGTCATACCCCAATTTTATTTACAAGTTATAATATCTCTCTTATAATAAATATGAATAAAAAACAGTGAGAAAGCATGTGTGTTGGNTTCTGGTGATTGCACTGGGCTCGTTGTAAAATCTCGGCGCATTCCACTGATTCGCCAGCAGATAACAGCTCATTATGTGAAGACTCAGTAAAATAATTCCACTGTTTTAGATTTAGAGTGTGCAAGGTTGCCAATATGGACGGACAGCAGGGAGGTCCCTAAAACCCTTTAGCGAAAATTATGTTTGGTGTTTTGGAGTATTTTCAAGCAATTTAACTTGAAATAAGCTGCAAGATGCTGACAGTGATATCTACAGTATAATGGCAAATTCAACTCAATTTATAGCCCAAACAAAGCAGTTTTTATGTTTATTTCAAATGCAATTAAATTAATCCTCTTAGTCTACTTCTCCTGTAGATCACCAACGATCGGCACCTTTGTGGCGGTCACGTCTTATACTCCACTTACCTGCAAGATAATAAAATCTGACCGTAAATCACAAAAGAAAAGTCTTGCACTTCTTGCACTAGTCATCGCGGAAGCTAGTTCATTTTTCAACAAGTACATTATTCAGGACGATAATATTCTCGACATTCCACGTGTATTTTTACTGACCAGTCGCTCACGATTTGAACAACGACAAGGACTCGGCAGTAAACAGAACAGAACTCCGATGTTCGGTTCTACTTGACTTCACTCCCTAAAAATTTAACAGCAGATGTCCCACTCACGAGACGAGACCAAAACGGTGATATTCCGAGACCCACATACGGTATAACCCAGAATTGGGCAACGAGTTATGACGGAATAAGAACTGAGCCTTTGGCCTTACCGTGAGAAACTAATTGACATAAAAACCAGTACAATACATAATAAAGATAAATGTCATTCAAAGAAGAGTAATGCAGTAGGCGATCGCATTTGAAAAACATAAGAGTTCGTAAGCTTTTATGCTGCCTTAGTAGGAATTTCTTTTAATTTCTAGTCTATATAGTTCTGCTATTAATGTTCGAATTTATCTCTGTGATTATGTGGCTCGAAAACTTTGATCGAAGAAAATAAATATTACCTTAGACAGGAGGAAATAAATGTTACGTTTTATATTTTTGTGTGTGTTTTTTTAAACTTCTGGTTCTTAAACCACAAATTCTTAGTGTTGAAGTTGGTTTTTTTTTTTTTACACAAGATATTTTTTTATTATTATTAATCGTGCGGGGAAAAAATTGCTTCGTACCTGCCCTTTATTTTAAAACATTAGAATAGCAACTTCGCGTTACAAGACTGCCACTATTTCAACACCAACATTCCAGGAGTCTAATAGCACTTCTACCAGCGTAAAATGAAATGAATTTCGTCACGGAACATTCCTTCTGCAAGTTTCTCGCAGCGCGTAAGATAAATCCACCGTTCATAACCTTTTTTTTTCTTTCGAGGTTCTCATATTATTCTTTTTAGACCTCTCCACGGCTAGCACGCGCGTGAGCAAAGATTGGCCGCCGCAAAAGCTGTAGAGGCGAAAACGCCCATCGCAAAGAGTGTTATCGCTGGACAAGTGTCTGCCGCGACCCTGGGAACGCTCGCTACATGGCGTGTGTGGAAACACGCGACTGATAAGAAATCGCCGCTCCATGCCTGGCACTCGACGCCCCCCGGCGAGCCGTGTCTTGCCTCGAGCTCACACCTCCGACCTCTTGTCGCGCTGCGTGTAAGCTACTGCAGCAGTACAGCTGGACGTTTCCTTTGCAATTGTTACTATAAGTCTATTCGCGGTTTCTTCACACTTTTCGAATCAAACATTTGGAAAATCACCCCGTGTACGACGGGTTTAGTTTTTTCCTAAATACATGTATAGTTATTTCCTGAAATACCGTTTTATACCTCTGCTAACATAAAAGTATCTTATTTTTTAGTTAAATTGAAGTCATACCCAAATTTTATTTACAAGTTATAATATCTCTCTTATAATAAATATGAATAAAAAACAGTGAGAAAGCATGTGTGTTGGTAGCGCCTAGAAAGAAATAGTTCTCATGCAAAATATTACCGCAACTGAGTGCGCACAAATTCGGCGTGATGTCCCTTGGTGTAATTTTCTAAACTTAGTTAAGCTTAGTTTGCACGAGGCGGAGGAATATCCTAAAAGTAGAACTTTAGCAGGGATTCCGAAAAGTGTGAAGTAACCGTGAATGACTGTAATTTTCGAACCGTTTAAGATACAGTCACCGAGTTCGTCACATAGACGTCACTCCCGACAACGAAAATGACTGCATGGTCATGTATGCCCTATACATACTTATAAGCATAGTTGGTCGTAATTTCTGACCTGTTTATGATACAGTCGCCAAATTCGTAACATAGGCATCATATCCGACAACNTTGGTAGTAATTTCTGACCTGTTTATGATACAGTCGCCAAATTCTTAACATAGGCATCATCCCCGACAAAGAAAATTATTACAGCATCATTTATGTCCTATGCATACTTATAAGCATAGTTGGCCGTAATTCCCAACCTTTTTAAGATACGGTTTCCAAATTCATAACATAGACGTCACTCCCGACAACAAAAATTACTGCATGGGCATTTATGCACTATGTAAACTTATAAGCATATTTGATCGTAATTTCCGATCCATTTAAGATACAGTCGTCAAATTCATAACATATACATCATCCCCGACAACGAAAATTATCACATAGTATTGTATACCCTATGCATACTTATAAGCATAGTTGGACGTAATTTCAGACCTGTTTAAGATACAGCTATCAAATTCATACCATATGTATCACCCCCATCAACTAAAATTACTGCATTATCATTTTCGTCCAATGCTTACTTATAAGCATAGTTGAACATATTTCCCGGACCGTTTAAGATACAGCTACCAAATTTGTAACATACACATCACATACTCATGACATAGGTATCATTTCCGACAACGAAAATTATCACAGAGTAATTTATGTTCTATACATACTGACGCTAGGCAGTGTACGCCCCACAGTTGGGAGACAATTTACCTTGATGTATGATACACTAACTAGCGTTGCGCCCCACGTCCGGGCGCCACTTTAACTTGAGGTATTTAGGCCCCACAGTTGGGAAGCCGCTTTACTTGACGCTATATCGCCTCTGTGGAAGACAGAGTGGCTTATANTTGGACGTAATTTCAGACCTGTTTAAGATACAGCTATCAAATTCATACCATATGTATCACCCCCATCAACTAAAATGACTGCATTATCATTTTCGTCCAATGCTTACTTATAAGCATAGTTGAACCNATTCATACCATATGTATCACCCCCATCAACTAAAATGACTGCATTATCATTTTCGTCCAATGCTTACTTATAAGCATAGTTGAACCTATTTCCCGGACCGTTTAAGATACAGCTACCAAATTTGTAACATACACATCACATACTCATGACATAGGTATCATTTCCGACAACGAAAATTATCACAGAGTAATTTATGTTCTATGCATACTGTTGCTAGGCAGTGTACGCCCCACAGTTGGGAAGCCGCTTTACTTGACGCTATATCGCCTCTGTGGAAGACAGAGTGGCTTATAGTGTCGTTGTTAATGTCCCCAGGCACCGACTATATGACGCCTGAAGGTTAAGGGGTTTGCAATAATTTAGTCTTTTACTGTTGTATTTTGAATGACGAATATATTGTCTCGAATTCAACACAAATGAAATACATCAGCACTGGAGAGGTGTGGTACTGTGATAATTTGGTTACTCGGATTGACTGCTAACGACTTCGTGATGGAGGGGGGGCCTTCTTTTGACGGTGATTGTATACTTAGCTCTTGCTGCGGGTGCTGCCAGCTGTGATGGGTGATCTCCGGCGATGGGCGGCCTTTTGCAAAGGCCTGTAGGTGCTGCTGTCTCACTAGACTGCTGTTCTACTGACGTGGCCAGGGGTCCGAACCCCTGACCTAACTCTCTGCTCGGCNGTTCTACTGACGTATTGACGTGGCCAGGGGTCCGAACCCCTGACCTAACTCTCTGCTCGGCGATCTTCGACTCACTGCTCTCTCGAACTAACTTATCTGCGCGTTACTAATCAACTGATTCCCCACTACTCTCGAAAAGGGGTTTTTATGCTTGCAAGCCTCCAGTCTTAATTGTCGGCACGTGGCGCCTTGTGGGGGGGAGGAGGTGAGGGGGGTGGAGTGGTAGAACGCAGAACAATGCCTTTCAAAACACGTGTCCTGGTTTCTGAAGGTTTGGCGGGGGGGGGGGGGGTAGTACCTCGCCCCTAGTTTACTCTCGTCAGCTACTTTTTCGGGGCTTTTCCACCTTGTCCTGTGGTTAGCTAAGAGGGGGGTGTTCTCGGCACCAATCCAGCTCGTCAGCTATTCCTTCCGTGGTGCGTATATTTTGAGTTTAGGCGAAATACACATGATAATTTGCTGATATCTCGAGAAATCCCTGCGCTCCACAGATCTCCCGGCAGGCTAGTGGCGTACGGGGGTGAAGGGGGGTGGCAGGGAGGCCTACACAGCAGGACGCGCAGCAAGACACGTGTAACTGCGGTCCACCACCTGCCTCGTGCCACGTGTCGCCTGGTTAAGCTGGGGGGGGGTGGTTGTGGGCCAGCATCGCTCTATTATCCCTAAACCGTCACACGACAATACTTATAAGCATAATTGACTGCAATTGCCGACCTGTTTAAGACACAGTCGACACATTCATAACATAGACATCACTACCGACATCTTGAAAAGGGGCACATCTCTGATTGGCTATGCGAGGCTCTTGAAATAGACCCATCACTGTCAAGTCAGCACCAACCAACTTGACTGAAGAATGTTCGTGTTCATTGCCCTCTGTCATACAACTTTGACGACAGAGCGAGCGGCTTATCATAAAGAACGCTGTCACACACAACGATAAAGCAACCTAACATGTTATGCTAGGGAGATTGCAGTCAAAGGTCAAGGTCATATTATGTCATCCTTAGAGATAATGGGCAATGGTAAAGGTCAAGATCATACCTAACATGTTATACGAGGCTCTCGAAAGAGTCACTGACGAAGCTGGTGGCCTATCATAAAGGATGCTACCGCACACAACAATAAAGGAACCTAACATGTTACGCGAGGCTCCCGTCTCTACCGCACACGACAATAAAGGACTCGAATGAAGAATATATTGAGCATGTAGCAAAATACTGTTATGGCAAGTCTGTAAATAAAGGTAAAAGTAACACTTACTGTAAATGTTCAGCTCGAATGAAGAATATGTCGAGCATGTAGCAAAATACTGTTATGACAGGTCTGTAAATAGAGGTAAAAGTATATATACATTATTTCTGTGTTATTAGAAGTCGCTATTCAGACGGCGAAGAGTGAAAATCGACTGTGGATAACATATACTTCTTCTTCGACGATGGAAAATATTCGGGAAAGTTATTTGTGCAGCTACTGCAAGAAGGTCTTTTCTAACATAAAAAACTGCAGACAGCATGAAGCTGATTGTCATCAGAATCCAAAGTGTATTATGTTCACATGTGAAAAGTGTAAATCACAGTTTGGACATTGCAGCACCTTGAAAAGACATCTTGCAACATGCAAGGGTCTCCCTGCACTGTCTGCCAAGCAATATCTACGAAGATTATCAAATAAATGTGAGGGATCATCTACAAATGATGAGAGCAGTTCGTTGTTCCCACCAAGAAATCCATGCATCTATTGTGACAAGACGTTTACATATGCGTGCGATGCAAGGAGACATGAAAAAAGTACTTGTGTGAAGAGTACCATTCGTATGATATATCGATGTGATAAGTGCCGAAGAACGTATGCACGTGTTAACGATTTAAATAGACATTTAAAACTTTGTAAGTAACAAAATTGCTTACAAGCTGGCACTAATACTATATCGGATATTACGCCTGCTACATCATCATCTGATTGTAATGCACAGCCTAAGTCAGTGTTCTGCGAGCCAAAGCCTGATGTTAATGGCATTTTCCTGAAGCAATCTGCATTCATAGGGCTTCTAAAAGATTACGTTGCACCGAATATGACAACTACATAGACAGATGTTTGCTCTTTTCTGTCAAGTATGAGACCTAATATAATAAACCAACTTATTGACAAGGTAGAAATACATGGTGCAGTCAAATATAATATATGATTGGACTGTAGCTATACAAAACCAGAGCCCAAGATGATGAATACTATACCACAGCCTTCAAGACTTTGTCTGTAGCTGCGTCTCATTCATCTGAAATAGAAAGCGCTGTTGCTGTTAGTATACTCAAGATATGTCAAGAGGAAGAAGAAATGGTTACCAAGGGTTGGGGTTGGACCCTGGCTTCAGTAAATCATCTAGAGCTGAGAGCAAGTGGGTACTATCCACTTATCAAATATACACATACTGATTTCCCTCTACCAGCTACAAAGAGAATTATAGCAACAAAGTATCGTCTTCGATCGACAGAATGATGGCATAAACTACTGCAACTACAGAAATTCACGCAGTTGTTAAACTAACATGGTCTGCATCATGTTCCAAAACATTGTGTGAAGAAGGAAATACGAGTGTTGCAGACATTTACTTTGAAGAGTGCAAACCATACAGATCGTCCGAAGATGTGAACAACAAACGTGTCTCGATAGCATGTAAGGTGAAAAACGAAGTTGCTACAGCTATCAAGGACATCGAGAACGCAAGCGTGACCTCCAAGTCTGCTGATGACGATGCGAAATATGAATATTCTACTGATGAAGTGCCTGCATCTGCAAAGCAAAAAGCGTGAACGTGTTGCTGAAGATAAGAGCTACTTGAAGTTGGGACAGAAGAAACGTAGATTCAAACCTAGTACCCTGGCCAGAGGTATCTAACAACCTACTCATAATGAAAGAACATACATGCGGACGTGTATCGTTAACCTTCTGCGAAGAGTGACGNAAAACATCGCGTGGAGAAGGAAACACGAATGTTGCAGGCATTTACTATGAAGAGTGCGAGCCGTGCGTATTGTCAAAAGTTTCGAACAACAAACATGCATCGCTAGCATGTAAGATGAAAAACGAAGTTGCTACAACTATCCGGGACATCGAGAACGCAAGTGTGACCTCCAAGTCTGCTGATGATGATTCGAAATATACATATTGTACTAATGAAGTGCCTGCATCTGCAAAGCAAAAGCGTAAATGTGTTGCTGAAGACAAAAGTTATTTGAAGTTGGGACAGAAGAAACGCAGATTAGAACCTTCTACCCTGGCCCATAGGTATCTAACAGCCTACTCATCATGGAAGAGCATACATGCAGACGAGTATCATGAACCTTCTGCGAAGAGTGATTGGAAGTCTGGCTGCTTATTTTGTGAAGACTCCAATGGCTTGGTTGAATGACTACAGGTGTTGGTACCATTGCAGAGAAGTGGATATCTTTCTGTAAGGCTTTTTTGAATGATACGTTANATTGGAAGTCTGGCTGCTTATTTTGTGAAGACTCCAATGGCTTGGTTGAATGACTACAGGTGTTGGTACCATTGCAGAGAAGTGGATATCTTTCTGTAAGGCTTTATTGAATGATACGTTATATATATATATGATTTGGATAAGAATATAAATGAATAAAAAAAATGTTTTAATTTTTTTTTTATTCCTGACGACTAAGAAATGTACCTAACACACACTTACACACACCCCCACACGCACATGCATACGCACACTCACATGCACGCACACACACGCATACACACACACGCATACGCACACTCTCATGCATGCACACACACGTACGAGGTTTCAATCCAACCAGCAATGTGAGCTACAGTTCCATGGTTGCGATAGCATAGGAAAAGTAGAGTAGTATGGTTCGACTGCGAGGGCTAAACATTGCAATAAACAGCGTCTGTCTAACAAGTGGGTTGGGGTAACCTTATACGACACATATAAAACCGTCCCATATGTGAAAAAAATTGAGTTATGCAGTAATAAATAATAAAGGTTCAACATAGGTGCAAGCACGCCGCAAGCATTATAACGTATCGAACCTATACTATAATACCTGATAGTTCAGCAGTTCGTAATAGAGATATTAGTGTTACTATTGCGACGAGAACTTTAGTAAACAGCTGGAATGACCACCAACAGGAAAAAAGAACTTATGTTCTCACGAACCAACCTAAAAAAATCTACAATATGATAAGGCATGAAGTATACGATCTAGTAGGAAGTAATTAAATTATAATCGAATTTGGGAAGAATCTGAGAAACCCCCTCACGTGTAGCCAATCAGAGACGAGACCATTTCGAGAGGTAGCCAATCAGAGACGAGATTCTCGCATACTTGCTTGCACATTCCGGCTGACATTGCACAATTTTCAGCCGGCTTCATCCGGATTGAGTAAACCAGCCGAATTGTGCATGAAATCCAAAATTTCCCAAAATTTTGGAAAATTTTGAGGGTAATTCGGGAAATTTTTAGGGTAAAAAGGGGAATTTTGACGTTTTGGGGGGGGAAGGGGAAATGACGTCGTTTTTACCTTGACCTTGACCTTTACCTTAGCTCCGGACTCCGATTCCGTTGGTGCTGAACCGCCATTTTCTAACTACTGACTACGACCCACCAACAAAGCGCCACAAGCGGCTAGAATGGAATGTAGTTTGGTCACAATTACCAGTAAAGCTTCGTTGTCGTCAATAACGAGTTATTGTACTGTCTAAGCACCAACGATCGTGTTGTGCGTGTTTGCGATGACGCAAGCAGGGGAAAAAGAGAGAGGAGGAAAACATCGACAATGCGTCCTTGTTTAGAGAGTCATTCGTTTCGAACTTCGGTAGACAAGTTAGCAAGCACCACGCAGTCTGCCAATCTGTACCGTAGGTCCACTATGAAAAAAAAAAAAAGACTTACGCAAAGGCCAAAGAAGAATTAGCTATTGATTAAACCGGCCTCTGAATACATTAAACCAACTCATACCACGGAGTCCAACATTCTACTGTTGCTGCACAATTACTCGACATTACGTATGTATGCATGAACGAGTTTATGAATTCATCTATGCTCGTATATACTGTATGTATGTGTTGTATGTAAGTATTATATGTGCTGTATTTAATATTGCAGTATATGTATTATTATATGTGATGTATGTTATACACAGAGGTGACAAAAGTCATAGAATACCAATATGCAAATATACAGATGGTAGTAGTATCGCGTACAAAATGTATAAATAGGCAGTGCATTGGTTAGCCTTCTTTGTAGTCAAGTTATTCATGTGAAAAGGTTTCTGACGTGATTATGGCCGCACGACGGGTATTAACAGACCTTGAACGCGAAATGGTAGTTGGAGCTAGACGCATGGGACATTCCATCTCGGAAATGGTAGGGAATTCAACATTCCGAGATACACAGTGTCAAGAGTGTGCCGAGAATACCTCATTTCAGGCATAACCTCCCACTATGGACAACGCAGTGGCCGATCGCCTGCACTTAATGACCGAGACCAACGACGTGTGCGCAGAATGGCCAGTGTTAACAGACAAGCAACACTTCGTGAAATAACCGCAGGAATCAATGTGGGACGTACGACGGACGTGTCCATTAGGACATTGCGGCGAACTTTGGCTGTTCTTGGCTATGCCAGCAGAAGACCGACTCGAGTGCCTTTACTAACAGCACGACATCGCCTGCAGCGCCTCTCCTGGGCTCGTGACAATATCGATTGGACCCTAGACGACTGGAAAACCGTTGCTTGGTCATATGAGTCCCGAATTCATTTGGTAAGAGCTGATGGTAGGGTTCGAGTGTGGCGCAGACACCACGAATCCATGGACCCAAGTTGTCAACAAGGAACTGTGCAAGCTGGTGGTGGCTCCATAATGGTGTGGGATGTTTTTACATGGAATGAACTGGGTTCTCTGGTCCAACTGAACCGATCATTGACTGGAAAGGGTTATGTTCAGCTACTTGGAGACCACTTGCAGCCATTCATGGACTTCATGTACCCAAACAACGATGGAATTTGTATGGATGACAATGCGTCATGTCACCGGGCCATAACTGTTCGCGATTAGTTTGAAGAACATTTTGGACAGTTCCAGAAAATGATTTGGCTACCAATATCGCCCGACATGAATCCCATCGAACATTTATGGGACATAATAGAGAAGTCAGTTCGTGCACAAACTCCTGCACCGGCAACACTTTCGCAATTATGGACGTCTATAGAGGCAACATTGCTCAATATTTCTGCAGGAGACTTCCAACGCCTTGTTGATTTCATTTCACGTCGAGTTGCTGCACTTCGCCAGGCAAAAGGAGGTCCGACACGATATTAGGAGGTATCCCATGACTTTTGTCGCCTCAGTGTATATCGTTACGATGGCGTGGGCAGGCCTTAATTATAAGTCCTGCCTAAGCGCGCTATCTCACGTATCACCGTAACTAAGCCAGACATCAACGTGCCAGTCGCCATAGTCAGACTACATACCCAGCCGTCGGCAACGGGCGAGGTGGGACAGATCAGTCTATAAAACGTGGCTTTTTAATTGTAAATCTAAGTGGCACCTCCAAAGTGTAACAAGATCTTGTAATTATTGTAGACTTATAACACAACTGAATAATAACCAAGTAGCAACTCAATGTTAAAAATTATCTAACCTTTATTTTGTATACTTTTGCCCACCTTGGCATAAATTTAAGACAAAGTAAAAAAAAAACCCTTTATATTTCTTAAAAGTGTAACAGTATGTAAGTATATAGTTCATATACATGCTCGTATGTATGAACGACGTATGTGTTTACGTATGTATATATATAGACACGCAACCAGTTCCTCGGACAAGCACGATGGCTGGACCAAGGTGCTTGTTTGTATGTATAGACCCTACTTGGGACGGACCCGGGAATTGAATACGTGTTCTTCCAAAAGCGAGTTCAGTGTAATACCATCGCGTTATCTTGCTAGATTTACCTCGATGTAGGTTGTTCGCGGATATTTGAGCACTTTTGGAAACTCTCCTAAATATATAGGCCTACTTTCTTCCCGCATTTGTAAAATTTTCTTCCCCACGAACCTGCAGACGTTATTCATGCGTCAATCAGGTATCTATATATATGTTATTTTTAGCAACGAAAATGTTTTTTTGAGTGCTAGTCCTTTACTTTTAGAGCATTAAAATAGATAAACTGAATTAAAAAAATTAGCCTCCACAAATCTTAACAAAAAAAAAACTTTTTATAATACGACGTTAACCCATTCAGACCCAATGTACACAGCTGTATACACTACGCACGTGTAGGTAATTTTCTGTCCGTACTGCACATTGCGAAACTCAATCACCAATTATTTTCCCTATGGGTAAATGATTCGCAAACAGTCTTATTGGCCTAGGTAATAACTGGTCCACATAACTGTAACCGAACATATAGCCTACAGCTCATTGGCTGTGGCAATGAAACAAGTGTTGTGTCCACTTCAGTACAGCACGCATCATAAGATTTTTTTGTTTGCAACACCTGAAACCGTCAATTTAAGTGAGTCTGAAAGGGTTAAGTCGTGGAACTATTTTCGAACAACGCCGCCAACTTTACTGGGTTCCTGCCAATCACTGCGGCCATTTAAATGTACGCAGTTTAAGGGCATGGGTTTGTTTTTTCAAAAATACATCTGAAAAGTAGTAAGTTAACCATGAAAAAGCTATATCAAGAGCACTTACTGTTAATGTGGTGTCATACATAACTAGCACTCGGAGGTCGAAGGTTTGATACCAATCGACTACACAAGGAGAGGTTTCCCCCATATTTTGCCATATGCTAGTGCAATTCCTCTCATTAGCCCCAGTGCTTGTTTTGGAACACAGGGTTAACTAACACAGAATTTCTTAAATCTGTACGCTTTCACTCGTATCCGTATTTTTTCACGTGATACAAAATAATTTTTAATAATGAGGGGACCTTTCCATTACTGTTGCATATTTGACAAGTGAAACTGGATAAAAAAACAAGATAACTTTAAAAACAACTATCACTGTGTCCTTCCTGCACTAATAGGTTTTTTAAATAGCCACGCGGGAAATTAAGTTCTCGAGACAAATGGGTACATCCACGGCCGCTTGACCTGGACTCGAACAGACAGACAAATTCTACGATAGGAAGTTAGTGATTAACCACTGAGTCAGTTGTCGATACATTCTATGCAGTATGCACATATATACTTTAAAGTATGTTTATTATATGTACTCATATATATGCATGTATGCGTGTGTGTAATTTGAGGTCTTCATGTATGCTATATATGTAGACGGAAGGGAAAGCGTGTGCCATACTACTCTTCTAATCAGTTAACACCAATTCAAATCAAACTTGGAACAATTTTAACTATCACGCCGAGACGTGCCTATCAGTTATTACTTTAATAACATTTTTTTTTTTTTACAATTTTATGGTGGTACTTCCGCTATTCATGATTTCGAGAACATCTCAACAATTTCTTAAGATATGACAAAGAAGCCAAAATCCGACAACAATTTCGTTATTTAGAATGTGCCGTAAGAAAAATTTGTTATTAGCTGGAAGTCGCATATTTAAATCTCTATATGCTTTGCGGATGTCTGAAGACAGGGAACCACACGAATAGAAATTCGCGGAGAAGTAAGAAAGTTCATACACGCATTGGCCCACATGTACCATTCTACTAAAAGCACTTAATGACTTCCGTATATATTGGTATAATAGATAACTACGCGATATGAAGGATGATGACGAAGATGATTATGATGATGGTGATGATGGCTTGGTTAAATCAGGCAACGGATTAAAGCAATTGTGGTGGAGGTGAATTTATCGTACAGAATGTAAATTTCGGCGATGTTACACGTATCAGGAGTAGTTCAGAGGTCGAAAATAAGAATATCTGCTTATATGCTGTTCGTAATAAAGTAAGCACTTTTGAAATAAACCTTTGAAAAATGCCACTGCCCCTGCTTGAATACATTATAACGGGAGCAGTAACTGGCATGCGCCCAGTAAAGTTGGTAACTACGGAGGGAAAGTAGTTCCATGTCGTAACGTTCATTTGAAAAATGTAAACATTTGTGAACACTGAAATTATATTTTAGCGTTCTGTTTTTCAAATACTTATAAGTGCAAGAATTAGTACATTTGTAAAAGATTTACTTTCCTAAGAACTTCACAGTTTCACTTAACCAACGTAGATAAAGTGATCAGGAACATGGCAATGTTAAATGTACATATGGTGGAAGAATACACAATGACCATACAAGTAGATCTAAAGCAGGGCTTTCAAAATTACTCAGTTTACCCTGAACAGTCTATACTATTGTTACGGCGGGAGAAACGCTTACTCTAAGCGATAGAGGCCAGCACTGCTTCTTGTGGCATTATGACAATTCAACAAATGTAATTCTGTTTCGGGGAAAGTATTTGTTTATTACTGAATACTTTAGTGGTTATGCGGTGTACTATACTGCCCTGTACAATACCAGAGAAGTTATTTAAGCATTTCGGGCCAGTAGTTATATACTCGTATAGCCGGTTCTAGGACACCTGGCGACTGGCGGGGGACGAGTGACGAGCCGCAGCCATCTTGGATGACATCGCGAGTCAAACCTCTTGCTCTGTCATTCCTTCCGAACGGCGGCCATTTTGTCAGACAATACTGACTGTCCTGTTACGTCATTCCTGGCGGCCATATTGTTCCCTACTTCATGCTATTGTATTCCAAGAAAGGGGTTTTCTCAGAGTGCTCCTGAATTCAATTATTATCTCATTTCTTTCTACTAGATCTTGTTCCCTACTTCACGCTCTTGCATTCCAAGTGAGGGGGGTTTTCTCAGAGTATTTCCAAATTATAATACAATGTTCATGCTCTTACAATCCGATTTGTTATTTTCTCATTACCTTCTCTTCCATCCCTCGATTTTCTCGTATTCCATCTGGTCTCCTTTATTTTCTCTTTGACAACCAGTACCGACGGCGGCCATTTTGGGAGTCAGTGCCAACAGCCATCTTGTTACCTACTTCATACTCTTGCATTCTGCCCTTCTCTCCACCCGGCCAACGATGGCTACGCGAGGCTCTCGAAAGAGTCTCGTATCTGATTGGCTATTGCTAACGGCGGCCATTTTTTCAGCCAGTACCGACTACAGCCAGTACCGACGGCGACCATTCACCTGGCGTCCTGGCAGGGACGAGTGACAGCCATCTTATATGATGTCACGAATCAAACATCCTGTTCTGTCGTTCCTTCCTGATGGCGGCCATTTTTCCAGCCAGTACCGACGGCAGTCAGTACATCAGCATCCATTCACCTGGCATCCTGGCAGAGACGAGCAGCAGCCATCTTTGATGATGTCACGAGTCAAACCTCCTGCTCTGCTATTCCTTCCCGATGGTGGTAATTTTACCAGTCAGTACCGATTGCTATCTTGCTCCCTATCCCTACTTCATGCTCTTACATTCCACCCTACCTGAGCCGGAATGTGAAATCAAGTACGAGAGGTTCTCGAAAGGGTCTCGTTTCCGATAGGCGGTACGAGGCTATCGAAAGGGCCTCGGCTACGTTTGGCTACGCGAGTCTCTCATTGCGTACTTGTAAGCATAGTTACCTATAAGCATGCCCGTCACATGAATCGATGTAAGAATATGGCTTTATTTTTCAAGTTTTAATTTTACAGCATTCTTTTTTCAGTGTTTTCATAAATATTGTACAGAAAATCCTGCGGATTTGGCAAATAATTTCCTTACTCGATAATTAGGGGGAATATTTTTTTCGACATATTCTGGAATTAGAAAACATTCATTGTCTCCATCACTTATTTAAATATTTTGAGTAAAACTTTCTTTTTCCCCTGGAATTAGTTAATTCTGCAGTATAAAGTAGACAGCCACTAGAAGTTAGGAAACATGTTTCCGACTACTGGGGTAATGTGCACTACCTCTGTTAGGATCTGGCGTAACCATTAAAAAGTTTCCCAGGGCAAGGAAGCCAAAAGCATACGAATATGACAGAATCAAAGTAAATCTTAGTCCCCCGGCAAGAGAAGGTCGTACAAGAGAAAAAGAGAGAAGGAAGGAGGAATGGTCACAAGACATTCAAATGTAGATGAACGAGGTTTGGTTAAGGATATGATAGAAACTTTAACGTAGATCAAGACGGTAAATGACCTCCCTCCTCCTTATCCCATAAAAACAAATCCGGTACAGCGGCGTAGTCATAAGTTTCTCAAGGAAGGGTGTCAACTGAAGCGAAGGGAAGGATGTTAGATCGACGTTAGTGGTGCTGCCGCACTTGTTAATTATGACAAAATATTATAAGAAAAATTACTTCATTGCTATATTCAAATCAAGCCCGTGCACATGATTTGAAAACGGGAGGTGCTTTTTCTGGTAGGGACAAAGCTATATCAGTTTTACTCTCACTTTGACAACAAACAAAATTTCATAGTACAGCCCAGTTGTAAAAATATTCAAGGGACAACCAAAAAGCATCACTTTTTACAGGACAGTTAAAACTGACGTTGGCACAGTCCGTTTATAATTTTGAAAATGCTGTTTGGTTTTACTTCTAGCAACTTCTTGGAAGCGGTTTAACGCCCCAAAACCTGTCCCGTGCGCACGGCCCTGAGTAAATTGCACCAAAGCTTACGGTAATAACATATTTGTATCACACTTAAAGCTCCCAGCTACCCGGCGCGTGAACTTCGTTGTAGAGTGTTTGAAATACACATTTTCCCACGAAACTATTAAACATGCGCACAATGTGCTGACCAACGTAAATAACACACACTTCATGCGAGGGTTGTTGAGATCTTTCGAGATGCCACGCACATAAGTAGCACCATTTAAGAGTACTCCAAAATGGATAAAAACGGGTTTTCCAAAGCATCGTATATTTAAATATACGCGTCAGATACATGCAAAGACCACTCAAGGGCCCCGCAATGCACCCCCCTACAGATTTACTACCAATAAAATAATAGGGTCACCATTGAAAGTCCAGTAAGTACACGCAGCCCGATGAGAACACTGCACGCCGGTTCAGAGC
>NQII01005980.1:85389-157793 GCA_002778355.1 Clitarchus hookeri | reverse complement strand
GGGGGGGGGGGGGGAAGCTCCAGGTAAGCGGAAGCCGTAAGAGTACATGGCCCCGATGAATGTTTTTTTTTTTCGCTTTCGAGGCGCAGCGATACGGGCAACAATAGCACGTACGCCCAGCGCCCCGTCACCTCTACGCGCAAGGCGCTGAACCTGCGTGCGCGGTATTTCCGCTGTTACGCTCTCCTGTGCAAATGAGATCTGTGACAGTGGAAATTTATTACACGCGATGAAAGCCCACAGGTTAAACTACGACTGTACCGTTTTATTTTTCTCTTACCTGTCAGGGAAACAGCGTAGGCAAGCTCTAAAAATGCGATTTTTTTAAAACCATTTTCACGATTTTTTTTTAGAAGAAACTTAATATTGTAAAAAGAAAACAGTGCGGGCCTAGACAATTAATTTTTTTCATCTTTTCTGGCAAAAATTCACATTCCCAGACCTTTATCTACTGAGATACGAACGTAAACGCTCAAACAACGAATGCACATAACATATGCCCGGACTACTAACTCTTGAATGTTCATTAATCATTAGTAACTTCAGTACTAATTGATGACGACCTTAGGGTCAAGGAGAGGGAGGGGTTGANACGAGTCTGAAAGCAGCCACAACAAAGGGTAATCATTACTACCGACATCTGCGGGGTATCGTCGGGCTGCGCGACTTCTGTGCAGAGGGGTGCGGGTCAGTGACGTCACCGACTCGCCTCTCCGCTGTAAACAACAACCACTTTGCGACGGATATTGACGGCGCAGACGGCGCGGCGCAGTTGCTTCACAAGCGCACAGCTCGCGTCGCTTGCTGCAGAGAATCCGGAACGACTAACAGTTACTCAACACGAAGGAAGTTTAAAAGACGACACTAATATCGTTTAATTCTTATAGAGCAAGGTGGCGCAGGCATTCGGTCTCGCATTCGGGACGCGCTGGGTTTCGAAACCCCGATCCGGCCATCACGATTCCGGAATCACTTTTGGTTGGGATGGCCGATTCCTTCCTCGTTCCTGCTACTCTGAGCAGCTTGCTCCTACTCTGATGACCTCGCTGTCGACGAGACGTTACGCCATACCTGCCCACGCTTAATTCTTAGCAGTTGACTTTTACAATTATTATCACGTACACCCAGCTTCTCCTTCATTGCCGGTTTTACAGCACACGTTCACCTCCAGACCAGATCCGGAATCCAGTCCAAGACGTTTCGCTCTGACAGCTATCTAGGTATGCATGAAGGTCTAATAAAAGTCCACTTGACTTATTGTCATTTAAGTTATTAAATAAAACTTATCGGCCGGCTGGGAAATAAAACGGGATCGATAGGACTCGTAACTCCTCGAGACGGTTGTCGGATCCCTCCAGTTGAGGAAATGTGGGGTAGAGTGCACGCGCTAGCTGCCTGTTAGTCCCACTCATTGAGTTACAAAATTGGACTGCTTTTCTGCCAACGTGGATACTTTTGAGACACGGTTTATGTACGTAAGTTTTTGGAAATTTTTTGTGCGTTTCCTCTAACCTAGTTCTGATGTAACTATTTTATATTCAAGTAGGGAAAGTATTTTATTAATGTAAAAGGGTGGGGGCCGTTGAAAATTTTAGTGTAAACAAACACGTTCATCACTGTTGACCCCGTGACCTTGACAGTCGTATCAACCATGGGCGATTAACTGTTGGGGACATGGGCCCAGTGATGTAGCACTCTGTTAAAAAACCACTGGACTTGCATTCGGGAGGACCAGTGCAGGTTCGACTATCAATCCGGTAATCCTGATTACAGTTTTCCAGTGTTTTCCGAGGTCACTCCAGCCGAATGATGAGATGCTTCCTTACAGTCACTGGCCGATGTCTTCCCGATCCTTCAACGAGTAGTGTTCCAATACAAAGTATGTACTGGTATAGTCTATTCGTGGTTCCTTCACATTTTAAAAATATAACCTTTGAAAAATCGCCTTATCTGTGACGTGTGTGATTGTTTATTAAATACGCTATGTATCACAGGCGTTTTATATTTGTGTTAACACAAAAGGACGTTATTTTTGGTTACATTAAACTTTTACATATATTCTGTTTAAAAATTATAATACTATAATTAATAATTAATATGATTAAAAACAGCGAGAAAGCAGGTGTATTGGTAATTCCTAGTAAGAAATTGTTCTTATACAAAATATAATTACACAGGGTGCGCACGAATGCGGTGTTTAGTCCCTCTGGTGTAATTTCCCGGACTTAGTTAAACTTTGTTAGTATGATACGAAGGAGTATTCTGGAAGTAGATCTTAAGCAGGACTTCAGAAAAGTTGGAAGTATCCATGAATGGACTACAGCCATTTGGAGGCACCTTAAATTACCAATAAATAATAAAAAATACATGAGACGAATGTTTTCCTCATATTTGATGTATTGCCCCTCCCCGCCACCCTGTTCCAGATATGTTGACGCTAAATTGTGTAGTTGGTCAAGAGGAGCTGGGAGAGAAGGAGCGAAGCACAATGGTCAGCGCCAAGTTGCGGCCTCTAAAACAGTCCGTATGACGCAACACCGCGGCTCGAAAGGCGGAGAGAATGTTTCCTTCCTGGGAGAACCTCAGACACCGCCTTTTGTCATCATGGATAGGAGTGGAGAATGATTCAGGGGCAGAGAGATTGTCCTGGCGAACACTGTAGCTCTCCTGTACCACCTGGCTACTCCTGCGAGTTTCTTTTTTTTAATGTTTTGCCTCGCATTATCGTGAGTGAAGAGATTTGGGTGGCTCTTAACAGCGAAGTTTTGAGAGCCGATGAGGGTGAAGCGAGGTTAGTATGGAGCAGCGCAGGCATGCTAGGGCGGGGGAAACGGGAGATCCCCGAGAAAACCCGCAGACCAGCGGCATCGTCCGGCACGATTCCTGCATTCGAAAATTCGGGAGTGACCCGGCCGGGGATTGAACCCGGTTCGCCTTGATGGGATGTGAGCAGAGGCTAACCGCTCAGCCATCGCGGTCACGGCTGAAGAAGACGGGTAATCCCGACTTGAGTGCTCTCCGAACCACATTAATAACGAACTTGATGGTCCTAAATTAGGGCGAGTAAGTGAGTTGAAGAAGTCGAGGTCTTGAGAGCTGGCGAGGGTGAAGAGGTGAGTATGGAGCAGCGCCGGAATGCAAGGGCGGGGAAAACGGGAGATCCCCGAAAAAACCGCGGCCTCGAGGGTGATGGGGCGAGGGAAACGACGCAAAGCGGCTGCGTGTAACAATACCAAATCTGTGATGCTGATTGTGGCAAAAATTGCGTTAAGTCCAAGATGAAGGGAATCATAGGTGCCAACTAGGTGCCAACTTTTTTTTCCAGAGTGGTGGCAAGTCTCAAACTTTCTGTGACCATACCCACGTTTATTTTAATCTTATCGCTCTCTCCCCACCCATCAGCTCTCTCTCTCTCTCTCTCTCTCTCTCTCTCTTAATATGTGTGGTATATTTGTGTGCGCGCTCTGTAACACTTATTGGCACGAAGGTAATCAGTGGCGGATCTAGAAACCCAAAAAAGAGGGGATTACTTGAAGATCTACATTCAAACCACATAACTATCAGAAAATATTAGTATTGTTACGCGCTCGATGCTTTTCATCCCGCGCGAGCGAGTGTAAGTGAAGGACAGCAGCTATACGATAGCGAGCGGCCTTTAATAAAGGACGCCGCCGCACACGCCGATAAATTTATCGCAGCTCGTGCCTCGCTGACCCTGAGAAGCTCATATTTCTCCATTTATCATTCATGAATGTCATCATCATTACCTTTCTCAGAACAACTTGGATTGCCGAGAATGTTCTAGATGGCACCTACCTCAAGTTTGAATACCACGCGCGAGCCTCTGAGGGGAGAGTGATCTAGAGCCGAGAGTTTGGCGTTTCGTGCGACCTTAAGCGACAGTTGGGCGACTCTGGAGCGGCGAGGGACAACTGCAGCGATCTGCGACAGTGCTTCGGCGAGCTTGTGTGAAGTGAAGAGTGAGACTGGTCTGTGGGACTGTGGCTGGATGCGTGAGTGAAACATTTGGGGCGAAGGAAATATACAGTTTTAAATAAACGTATGGAAATAATTGGAGCAGTTTAATGGACATTAGCAAGAGTAAATACTGTGATAAAGACTGTGATAATTGAAATGGAGATGGTAATTAAATATTGCGCTCAATAAGAATAATAAGAGTTCATAGGACGCTCAGACTGGTAAATAGCAGATGGTTGACTGTCTGTAGCATTTAGAATAAATATAATTATTGAATTTAGTTCTTTTATTTTTATTAAGACCTCCATCACTCACGAACTCGGATACGACCCTCAGGCGTCCCATGTGAGAGCATTATGTTTTAAAGCTATATACAAGTGAACTTGGTTTCAAGAATAATATTGTTTTATCAAGTATGAAATTAAGTTACAGGGAAGCGGTTCAAGACGCTTTAGACCTCCCTTGGATCCGCTTCTGAGAAAATTACTAAAATACCTGAAAATAAAATGTATATAAAAAAACAAGGCAAGCAGTTTACCGAGACATAAAAAATGAAGTAGTAACCGATCACTGTGAACCCAGCGAGCGGGCGACGCCCTTTCTGGTTGAAAAGTCACATTATCGGGGGAGGGGGGACGCCATTTTGCGGCTCTACCCTCCTGCGTACTCGATGCCTATGGCGGTGGTTGATACCTTCCCTATATTTTTGCCTGCCAACAGCCTGTTTTTGATGGTAGTATTTGTCTTCCATGTTTGAGTGAGTTACCGTAAGCGGAGGTCACTTTGTGACAGTATGGGTCACTTTTGACAATATTCTCCCCACACCCTCCCTGTTATTCAAATTTCCTTCCATTTGTAGATTGTTTCAAGTGTTCAGATGCTACATTGGCATCGCTGAATATTTGAAACATACCAAACAGGGGGACATTTAAATAGTATTTTTTTGTGTCACAAAGTCACCCCAACTCGTTACACGGTATACGTACTGGACCAAGAGCTTGTTATTTTCTTTACAGTGGTAGGGTGCCCGTCTTATTTCGCGTGTTTGGGGCGCAGAAGCAAGGGCGACACTAGTGCACGCATCAAATCTCTATAGTCCATTCATGGTTACTTCCAACTGTTCTGGAACCCTGCTGAAGTTCTAAAGTTCTACTTCCAGGGTATCCCTCCGCCCATGCAAACAAAGCTTAACCAAGTCTAGAAAATTACACCAAAGGGACTGCGCACCTCATTCTTGCGCACTCAGTGTAATAATATTTTTTAATAAGAACTATTTCTTACTAGGTATTACCAACACTCCTATTTTCTCCCTGTTTTTATTAACATGTATTATAAATTAAATAGATATTATAATTAATAGAAAAGATATAAGTACAACTTCAATTTATCCAACAATTTGGTACTTTTAGGGAAAGACAAATATAAAACACTTGTGATACATAATATATTCAGAAAACAACCAAGCACGTAATAAATGGGGTGATTTTTCAAAGGTTTGATTCGAAAAGTGTGGAGAAACCGTGAATAGACTATATGCCACGCAAAGCACTGACAGGAAATTGGCGCAGCGTGTAACTAATGGACTTAGTCTTCTAACATGTTGCTTCATTGCTGGTGTTAGTATGTTTTAAAATGCAGCAGTCTAGAAATGCCTTTTTTTTTTGGTTTTGTGGAACAGCTCCAAAATAAAGTTTGCAAAAATATTGTAGAGTTAGGTTTCCGCCCGACTAGGTCGCAGGACAGTGCGTAAGAGAGCTTCAGAAAAAAAAAACTTATTCAAAGACTGTGTTATACTGCTTAAATCATGTGTGCCTAGCAATAGCATTATAATAACATTTCACATCCGAAAAGGTTCTCAGTTTTCTATTTCCGTTTCTATAAAGAGTATTTTTTGAAAGTGAAAGTGGTTGAAACGGGAGTTTTCTCTATAATTTTTATGAAAGAAGACTGTAGTACTGTAAAGGATATTTAAAGTTGCCGAGGGGCGCGCAACACACTTTTCTCTCTATTACCATAACATGTTAGGATCACGCTGAAAATCTCGAGTGCAGCCAGTTCTGTTCCTTGGCGTGCATAGAGGTGTTTGGCAAATTCGATCAGCGTATGTGGGACGCCCGTATCCCTCCCGCGATTTTACGGCTCGGAGACGCTAAAATACCTCCAGTCAGGCTCAGGAGGAATTTATTCGCCATTATGTTAAAAATAATTACTTCTATTTATTTTACCATTGAGCAATGATATAAATTCGTCTAGGCCTATATTATAAAATAGATGAGAAAACAACCGATAACATTCCTTACACTTAAAATTATAAATTTCCAAGAAAAATTCCGGAATGCGTTCAATAGTTTCCTCAAAAACTTTCGTTCCAAAATCTTTGTATTGCAGACTGCAGTCGCGAGTCCGGTAGGTGGGCGCTGAGAGAATATATCGGCTCCATGATGTCTGGTTGGAGTTGGACCTGACGATGTGCAAAGTATGTTGTGTCCCTCCTTCGCCGGTTGGCCTTGGCGGGCGGCGATAGGAGTGGCTTCGTATAAAACCGCCGTGACGCGCCGAGTTTGCAGCTGCTGCCGGTAGAGGTCTCGACTGTGCTGCGTTCTCGCGGCAGACCGCTCCAACAATTGCTTCCTTGCGTTCGAACAGTTCGCGAGTGGCTAGTCGAGCGGACGTGTTTGCGAAGGAAAATCACATTCTTACGAAGCTGCGCTTTTCTCTGGACCTTATATTTGGTGAGTTTAACTGACCACAGTACATTTTGTTAAGTCTTTTCGTCATTTAAGCTGTTCTTTGTTCGCCACGATCTGGCGTAACCTGTCTGTGGCTAATGTCAGTTAGCTGAAACGAGGTCAAGAAACTTTCTTGGCACGTAACGGTGTTAAAACCCGCGGCGAGCAACTTGGTCGTCTTTGACTCTACGAGCTGTAGACATATTAATAATAATAGCAAATTCACACTTGATCACGTCATAAAGAAAAGTGGTAAGCACAGACACTCCGGTGTTTTAATTGTGCGAACTACCTAGAATTTTTTTTTAACGAAGAGATTATTCTGACTTATCTAAATTTTTTGACAGCCTTGCTGTATTGTATTTTAAAGCGAAATCTTTATTAAATTTACAAATAATTTTCTAAACTTAATTATTGCAAAATCATAAATATGTCTGCTTAATTTGACTGAAATGAGAAACTGGGGTAGGTCACGGTTGAGAAGTCTGATGAAATATGCTGCCGTATTTCATACTTAATAAATTTTTACACAACAGCAAATCATGTGTGGCGAATGATGTAAT
This sequence comes from Clitarchus hookeri, assembly GCA_002778355.1. Taxonomy (NCBI): domain Eukaryota; kingdom Metazoa; phylum Arthropoda; class Insecta; order Phasmatodea; family Phasmatidae; genus Clitarchus; species Clitarchus hookeri. The sequence continues at coordinate 150,523 of NQII01005980.1, read as the reverse complement.
GTGTGCGACTGTTTGTAGTTTATTTTCATCGAGATCATTAGTAGATATCTCGAACATCTCGAGAGGGTATTGATTTATTACGGTACCTTTGTATATGTGCAGTGTTTTTAATATTTCTATCCCACAAAGCGTGTAGTACATTTTGTATTATAGCCAGTGCCTTGACTGGCAAGAAACAGTGCACCTCAGAATACAAAACCTTTCCGCGACCATTAGCACAACCTAAATAGTTGTATTTCGTGGACCATACAAATTTAGGTCTTTCAGAAATTAAAAATTTTGACTTTTCAGTGAAGTGCACACGGTTAACTTATTCCTTAATCCAGTTGTGTAATTGTATTATCACGACAACATGCGCCTAATCTGAGATTGCTCTAGACAGTGATTCACGGTATCGTTTTTATGAAAGAATGGCAATGACGTCACCTTCCTACTCGTGCCCTTAGCAACAGCCATCACAGCTCTCTTGGAGCAAATTTCAACATTAAATCACTAACCCAGAACTTACAAACCACAATAAAACAATGGGTAGGGTGAAATAATATTTTTACATATATGCATTACTTACGAGAATATGTCCTTAGTGATGAACGCGTCATTATAATAAAATATTCAACCTCAATTTGCATAAATGGTAATTATGCAGTTTAGGGGATTTTCGGTAAAAAAAAAAAAATAATCCCGAAAAGTGGTATATCTCCACTCTACTAATTACGCAGAACACTAATATATAGTCCATACTGTATAAGAAGGCCATTTTCTGACAGGTCTGCGAAAGTAGCGCCACTGTTTACGTCTGACTATGTATCCTTCCGCCATCAGCTGGTCCATTAAGTCGGGGCTGTATTTTTTATCAACACGCTGTCAGCTAATCCACTTGCCATTGTACTGTTATGCTAAGCAAATTTTAAGATACTTTAAGACTGACATCTGTCTAAAAAAATAAGTAGGTTATACAAGTAAAAATATAAAATGTTGCAAATAATTAAATATTTGCTAACTCTTTTTTAATTTGTCCGAGATAGTGAATTTGGGTTAACATTTGCGAGACGGTCTGTTCTATTATCACACTTTGGACGTTCTAGCTAATATATTCGAGTTGGAAATATGTGACGTGGAATAACGTATGACTAATTTCGTAATATGTGCCCACCTAACAGAACCTAACCCCACCCCACGATGCGTGAATCACAATTTTACATTTTTAAACTAACCTACGATTGTAGGGTTTTATTCTAACCTAGGTTTTTAGGGTTTAACCTAGGATTTGGTTAAATATGTTCTACTTATTTTAACATGACCCCCTCCTAAATATGAACAAGGTAAGCTGTGCAGAACCCATTAATGCTACTTTTATTTGTCTAGGACGTTTCGTTCAGAAAAGCCCGTAAACTGCATAATTACTACTACCACTTTCCATTACCTGCTTCGTCCCATCCCAGAATGGTCTGGTTAACAATGTTATATAGCTTACTTCAATCTCCGAAAGCGATTGAGCCTTCCCTCACTTTTCCATAACCAATTACCAGAAACGTGGTATGATGTGGACAGTGTATGCCTTACTCCACAAGTTTTAGATTTTATAGCGTACCGTTTGTCACTTCACTGCTTCGACCTTGAACAAGGCCTCGTGCACAGACGATTGGTTTTTGATAAGGGGAAAGCTGTGCCCTCAATGTTCTCTGTAGCGGATGAAATATCCCATTGTGCTCTGGGTCAGACCTGTACAAGGCGGCAGTGTACCTAGGCCGTCAAACTGCGCGAAGCTTAGGCAGGCAGACAATTTATTCCAAACTGCGTTGTATATTTCAGTTTGCGGATATTATTTAAGAAAGTTCTGAACTCGATTGTTCCATTAAATGCATTTTGGATGGGACTTGCGAATCTCGGTTTTTATTAGTACGTCGTAAAATTTTACGGTCGTCGCCGAAAGTTCTAAGATAGCATACTTTGTTTGACAATATTGGACCCATGCTAATGCAGTGTTGGCATGTAGGGGACAGCTCATTGAACAGTAATTTCACTTTTACAATATCCGTGAATACATTCATCCAGCCGAGGATAACCAACATAAATAATAAACATTACCCTCCTTGTGACATACAGTGAAATATTGCAAATTATTAATGCGGGGGTAATGAAAAAGCAATAATATCTTATAAACGCTGTGTAGTAAAAAAAAAAACCTTACTATTTTTATAAGAAATAACACCTGTGGCACTGGTAGGATTTGAACTCGCAATATCGTGTTCGAAGTTAGCCTACACCGTGCACAAATCTTGACAGTGTTTCTCAACCTGGGTGGCACGACCTCTCGGGAAGGGGAAGGGGGGTCAAGGAATTTCAGGGGAAGCTTTATAAACTGTGGAAGAAAAAGAAAACAACTGCGTTCGAATACATTGTAAATCCTATACCTAATCTCACATTAGGTTTGTGTATATCTGGACGTATATATGTATGTATACATGTTTGTATAAATGCACGTATATACGTGTTTGTATATGTATATGTGCACATGTATACATGTTTGTATTCTATGTATACCGGGTGAGGCGNAAATCCTATACCTAATCTCACATTAGGTTTGTGTGTATCTGGACGTATATATGTATGTATACATGTTTGTATATATGGGCGTATATATGTATGTATACATGTTTGTATATATGCACGTATATACGTGTTTGTATATGTATATATGCACATGTATACATGTTTGTATTCTATGTATACCGGGTGAGGCGCCTAAGGCAGGCCACCTGAATAACACCGCCAATTTCAGTGGTAGAAGAAAATGTTTCAGACAATAGTTGCTTAGGTCCAAGGTGCTAATAACTTGATAGTAATAATTACAGCGTAAGTGGGAGGGTAAAGAAGATACAAAGGTTAATTTAGTTACTTTGAATGGAATGATAATTTTTATTAACACCTATTGACAGTGCGTATGATGTAATATAATAAATTGTTCTTAGCAGTCGTTTCGGTGATCGTTGGATCGGTCGGTCTGGAAACACCAAATGGCCTGCACGTTCTCCAGACTTAACGCGTATGGACTTTTATCTGGTCTACAAAGACCCACTGACGACCCCCGAAGGCACGAAAGGCCGTATAACACGAGCTTGTTTTGCGTTAAGTCCAGATGAAATTCGATGTGCGGTATCGTCAGCTCAGAATCGCTTTACAGTACGTACATATGCACAAGGTTACAATTTCGAACACCTGACACCATAATAAAATAACAAAGGAAGCGTAGTCAGATACTAGCGTTTGTTTAAACAAATGCCAGCTACAGGACGGCGTGACGTTGGCCCATTGTTCCGTTCGGCGGCGCAGTTTGCTTCTTCATTGGCCTTCACCGATTGTGAATGACCAGCAAATGTCATCGTATTTATTACATATTCATACGCACTTTCGTCGGGTGTTAATAATAGTTATCATTCCATTTAGATTTAACGCGGTTGACCTTTGTATCTTCTTTACCCTCCCACGTACGGGGACATTATCACTATCCAGTTACCAGCGCCTTGGACCCAAGCAACTTTTGTCTGAAACATTTTCTTCTACCACTGAAATTGGCGGTGTTATTCAGGTGGTCTGCCTTAGGTGCCTCACCCGGTATATGCATGCATATGTGTATATACCTGTGTATACATATTTGCATATGTATGTATACTCGTGTATACATATTTGTATATATACCTATGTTTACATGTTTGTATGTAGGACGTGTGTATATAGCCCTACATATACGTATATAGCAACGAATAGATGTTTTGGGAAAAGGGGGGGGGGGGGACTTAATACATCATTGTTAGGGGCCCCGGACCTGCTAAAGTTGAGAACCCCAGCGATGTAAGTAGGGTAGTAATTAAATCAAGATATTATTTAATGCTGTGAAATTTTTTCATGTTAATGTTTTATGAATCATCTTTTTTACATAAATATATGCATTTTGATAAACACAATTAAGCTGGAGTCACAATACCCCGACGAACCCGACACGACGAAATTCGAGTAGCAGCCAATGAAAAGAAAGGTCACTGTGACGTCAGTCCGACAAAAGTCTATTCTATTTCTACTTTCCATCGTATCGGGCTCGTCGGGACGCGCAAAAATGTAAATACAACATAAGAAAAAAATGTCGTGCCTATTTCCCTACTGTAGTAAATAATAAAATAACTTGCCGCCAAAATAACTTTCGGGTTTGTTTTTAAATACTTTTTATCTCTCGTATAAATTCAAATATTGTTAAAATCAAAATAATCATTAACTTCATCGTGAGTTTTAAAAAGTAAAAATTGGATATTATAAGGATAACTTGCCGTTTTAGAATTTTCCAACAGCCAACTATTATACTTGTCATGCAGATTTCGTCGGGGTATTGTGAACACTCAATAAAATTTAATATGAAATTCCGTCGAGCTCTGACGTCACATGTGTCTGTCGTGCCGTGTTCGCCGGGCTATTGTAACTCCAGCTTTAGTGATGGGTAGATATGAATTTTCTTCCAGATGTTTTGAGATATGTGGCCACAATTTTTGCGCATTAACAGTATAAAATTTTTGTCTAATTCAGTGATTAAGATACAGCATCAATGTTATTATAGGGTCGAATTTTGTATTATACCCACGTCTTTCCATAATGGTAGATACGTTCGAATGACACATCGGAAGAATATTAGGCAGGGATAGAATACACACGAAATAAACAATAACAAATTGATTTTTATAAAAGTTCTTAAGAATTTCATGGCACACACAGACATAATTTTGCCATATTTCTGTAACTTTAAATTGTTCAGTGGTGTTGCGAACACTGCAGTCAGTTTATGGTAATATTTTGGGAACATTTTTTGGATGAAATTCAGGTTTAGAGAATTTAGTATAACAGTTAGGTTTGACCGCAAAACATGTATTATATGCACCGTAATATTTCTTCATGAAACGGAATTAAAATTCTAAAGGTTGAGAGTCGCATTTTTAATAACGCTGCTCGCATGACTGGGTTGCATACAAGATAGTTTGGGGTTGTACCTACTGGATTTATATTTTTATTACATGGCTCTAGAAGCCTAGTAATGGTGTCGCTTCTAAACGGATGCACGTACGGCAACTTGAGATATCGACAACTTATCTGAGTGCTGATTAGACCTGTATATGGAATAAGGCTGTGTATTGTAAGCGCCACAAGCAGTTTTTCCAACCCCACAGGAACCAAAAGAAGTAGTTTGACATTTNAATAAGGCTGTGTATTGTAAGCGCCACAAGCAGTTTTTCCAACCCCACAGGAACCAAAAGAAGTAGTTTGACATTTGAAAAAGGAAATTTAAGTAGAATTTCGAATTGAAAGAAAATCACGTCGATAAACACAAATGTAAAAGGATTGTTTTCAAGCATAAACCATTAGGAACGTGCTACAACCGCTAACAGTAGTAGGAAATTGAAAACCGTTATAACGGACTGTGTTCTATGCCAGCCAATTAATGGTGTCCGCAGGTAATCCGCGACTACTTCCTGTTTAGTATGTTCGAGAACATAGTAAACAGTGTAACTATCTTTATTAAAGTAGAATTAATTTCGGTTTGAGCGGGGTTCGTGTTAGACAGCTGCACACGCCGAACTCTGGCCGTTTTGCTGAGGAAGATTGACGCGGAAAGCCCGATTTTACGCGTTCGTGTGTAATGTAGAGTTTGAGTTTTAGTTGCGGCCAGCTTACATTATATTATTGTGCTACGTCACAGAATATATATATATATATTTTTTTTCATGCCTTCTTGAGTGAGCTGCTGCAAATTCGTCGTCCAGTGCAGCAAGAGGGCAAACTGTTCCAAGCGCGAGTGATATTTTTGCTCTGGAATTCAGCACCTCAATGTTGGAATTTTTCTCAACCAGTTAACCTTCCTAATTTTACCAGTTTTGTCGTTAGATATATCATTATGACTAAGCTAGAACCAGAGCGGCGATCACTGCTTGAGAACGTCACTTGAAAAACTTAATTTCTTTAAATTAAACTATATTCCTGCAATATCAAATGTTTTATATCATTTGATGTAAAATTTAACGATATGTCTACCCCACTTAATATATATCATAGTAGTAACAAAACGGGTGAGTTTTGCAAATGTTTATATGTGAATGATGCCACGAACTCTGTGTAAAATAAATTGCATTTCATTTTTTTATGGTTACATTAATTTCGTAATGGTAAAGTATCTCCCTCATGTTTAGTACAACACATGGCGTAGACTTGAGGAACTTTTCATAAATTTGCAGATATTGTATTGTGTTCTTTTATTTTAAAGCGTAGCCTCTAATTATATTTTTGTTATGAGGTTATTAAACAGAACTTCAAGATTAGCCTGAATTGAACTTTTTTGTCGCCTAGGAATCTGAATACAAACGAAAACTTATGTACTTTTTTGATTTGTCGTCTCAATAAACTGTTCTTTTAATGTGTGTTAACTCGTTATTTAACACCATTCCGATCACTGGAGAGGCGCGATGCACTTTTCTAGGATCAGGTGAGTAATTCGCGATTAATCACGCGAGCATACATTCACACCAACACCCAGCCCGGGTTCCAAACCCAGAGCCCATCTATTCGTGCACCNTATTAATCACGCGAGCATACATTCACACCAACACCCAGCCCGGGTTCCAAACCCAGAGCCCATCTATTCGTGCACCACGGGAGTCGGTCGTGTCGCTGTGGTCGGCTGCCAATTCTCGTGAAACGCTAGCAGGGGGCTCCCGAAATAAGGGACACGTGACGCCCGCGTGCACCCCTCTTTGTACCGTTAGGCGTTACTCACGCTTGGCAGTCATACGATATTCGCCTGTGTTGAAAACCGGCCAAACCTACTTTTAAAAAAAGCGCGCATTTATTTCGAGCAGTTTTCAAGTTCGACCCACACTGATTTGCTACGCCGGGGAATATGTAAGCCTACATAATGAAACTTAATCCTACGCATATATTTAAACGAAAAATTCTGCATACATGAGCGACGTACGTTAGGTGCAGTATATAACTCCAAAGAGAATATCCAACAAAAATAATTGAGAATGGAAATGCTTAACAGTGAAATGGGTTCCATAAAAAGGTCCAAATTGTAAAAGTGAACTGTCAAAAAATTCTTACATTCCCAGTGGTAAAACTATCATACCATAGATTTGTATTAAAAAAATGGAAGTAGTTCAATTAACACAGAATTATTTACCTAGTATATTTGCCAACTAAATATTTACAAAGTCATGTGGACCAACTGCGATTATTGGATTATCCTCAGCCGTTTATCAATTACGGGGTTCTTGTTAACATTTTCAATTCACCACTTAAATGCAAATTAAATCTTTGATTTAGGACGTTCCCTAAATAAACTGGAATATTTTTCTTTGTACCGAATGTGCGACATAGCCACACTCGGCATACTGCTCGAAGAAGGGGCCGGTGTTTTTTTTACGCTAATTTTTCTTATTCCCTGATGTAANAATACGATAAATATCTAGGTCGACATATTTGACAATATTATTCCACTCTAGTAAACTTCTATGGGCAGCATAGTTGCAGTAAAAAAACATCCTATGTTCGAATCCCAAATAATACGTGGCTGTACCACTTTTGGGTATAAAGTTAGGCTATTTTTAATCATAGACCCATCTTCGTCCCCCCCACCCCCAAAACCCGTCACGCAAGATGAAACACAGACTTTAATAAACAACAATAAATAAAATATTCCCGTGTATAGACTGGTTACGTATTCGTATTAGAGTTGAGGGATTTCAGTAAAATCGTACTCGTGATTCTTTCGCCTACAGTACCACCTGGTATCGAAATATAAATTTGTCGTATTACAAATTTAACGTAATTGATTTCGAAAGCAGTGATATGCCACGAACTGAAGTATTTCGTACGGAAGCTATTGCGAAATATGTGGCAATGGGGAGATAATGCAATGAAATTGCTGCTTCACACAGTACTGCTGCTAATGTAGTCATTCGTCATTCGCTGGTTTTCAAGCGCCAGGCACTTTCTGGGTGCTACTCTGTCTAGATAACTGACAAAGTTTCCATTCATGGCAGGTGGTCGCTGCTAGTAGTTGCAGAATACGCCACCACACACCAACAGCAGCACATCCCAAGCTAAATGTACGGTTATTCCAGTAGTTGAACTGTCCTTCGAAAACTCCTTCTCCGTGGAAGATGGGATTGTTGAGGATCCTTTACACAGGAAATGGAAAAGAGCGTGATGATCCTAATTCTTGCAGACCATTGACGTTGCAAAGTTTATGAAAAGCTCATAAACAGAAGATTGGCTGGAGCTTTGGAAGCTGAAGGTAGACTGTGTGAAAAACAGTACGGACTCCGCAAAGGCAAAGGAACAGAGCAGGTCTGAACACAAGTAGGTAGATTAAGTAGATATTTTTCCTTTGGCACGCCAACGTGGCCTGGAGTTAACTAGAATATGTGAAAACATTTTGTGTAGTGCCAGCCCGAACATTTGCGGGACTTGATTTGGCGCGTAAATACCAACACACTTACTCACCTGTATGCGGAACTGTTGCCACTTCAATCTGCCGTCAGGTTTCAAGTAAGTCCTTTCAGTTCATTTGTATGTGTATATATATATATATATCCGCAGAAGTCATTTTCACCACAGTAAGGGGCGTGAAGGTAAATACTAACATAGTGAAGTATGTGCAATATTTAAATGACGCTGGTTTTCCACCAACACTAAAAATAGTTCGTTAAATGGCTTCGTTTCACCGAGAATGATTGCTGCATGAAACATAGGTTTTTATTTTAACACTCGTACTAAATTGGTGGGCTATGACTGTCTGTAGCTGTTTTTGGAAACGTCATCCTGAACTGACAGTTAGGAAGACACAAGTCATTTCCATCGCAGGTGGGCTCGGAACGTGCCGGAAAGAGGGTTGACGGGGGAGTACTTAAAAGTTGCGATGAATGAATTTACGTCGACGGTGGCGATAATTTTGGTACTGTATCCAATAACTACTTTATGCCAGAAAGGTGCTTTAAGTACAACAGGGCTCAGTGTTTTAAATGCGGGGAATGAGCGCATGATTATGGTCTGGACGAGTTGCACTGTGACAGATTTTCTGGAATAGTATTTTATGTTCTTATTTTTAATGACCCACGTTACTTATTTTATGTTTCTGTGTGCGAGATCTTAGCTGTATACGTTAATAGAGCTATTTTCTGTAGTGACAATAACATATGTTTTTTTATAGGTGGTGGCATTTTCCCATATAGAGTGGCTTTTCTCCCGCACTGAAAAAAAAGCGCCGGGGGGGNGGGGGGGGGGGGTGACATGCCAGTAATGCATGTCTTTATATTCCACGTAATTTTCTTTGTCATTTAAATTTTTAATTTACTGGACACGTTGACCGCTGTTAACCTAAATAAATGTCCTACGATCATGAGAGATTCTTTCTATCCAAGTATTTAAAAGTTATAACTATCAAACCCCGTACGTGTTGCATCTTCCCTGAGTTACCTTATGTATAATATATATTAAATTTAATATATATACTATATTATATATACATATTCACAAAATAGCGCACTTTTTCTCATCAAATGAACATTCGTCTCCAATTAAAGCAGTGGGAATAAACCGTCAAACGCGCGATTTCATAAAGTACAGTTTCCCCGACCAACCGTGCCCATTGGCCTTTCGCAGTGTTCCTCTCTCTATCCGCAGTGACAGTAAACATAAATAAAATATATTCATTTGAACGTATCGATATTAATATGTTAAGACAACCGACTGGGGTCAGGTTTTATTTCAAATACTAAGTAACTCGATACGAAAGTATAAAAGGTTATGCAGTTCAAAATTCCGTTTCAGTAAAAAATTTCCCGAAAAACTGGAAATTTCCCGCCTCCTGGCATTGCTGCTTGCGTGTGACCAAATGATCGTCCCGTGGTGCAGTTTAACACTCCCGCACAGTGGCAAAACAATGTCATCAATTTAAGAGAGAGACGCCTATATCGACGCCATTTCGTAGAGTTTGGGTGCCATTCTCATTCTGATACCCTTTAAAAAATTTTAGGGAGGAGGAATATATATACTGTCCCTCTTAATGGTTACATGGAGCCGCGGTGGTGTAGTGGTTAGACTACTCGCCTTTTACCAACACGGTTCGTGTTCGATTCCCGGCGAGGCCGCTCCCGAATTTTTGCATGTGGGAATCGTGCCGGACGATGCCGTGGGTTGGCGGGTTTTCTCCATACACTTCTAGCTTTACTCTCATCGGCTCTCCTTCACTCAGTTGCTCACTTTTTTTGTAATCTTTGGTTACTAAATCATCTATTTTCTTGACAATTTGTATTCTGACCTGTGAGATGGAAAATTCCATCAAGGCGGTTCCGTGCACACAAGGGGGCGATAATCCTAACGTGCACCGCCGCATAATCCCCCGATATCTTAGAATGTTTGCGCTACGGTCTTGCAGTGAAGAGGCTTTGCCAAGGCGATGAGAACAGCTGCTTTCAGAGTTGTTTGTGAACTTAATGCGTGATAATCGTTATCACGCAGCACGCGATAAAATATATATTAATTCAATCAATAAACAGTCATCAGTCAAGGTTTCTTATATGAAAATGTTAAAATCTAACTGGCGCCAGTCAACGACGGTTTGCCAAGGGCTCCTAATTGAAATTAACTTTACTTTTTATATAGCGAGTGCATCCTACGCACAGCTCAAATGTGAATTATTTCAATTACGTTTCAGTATGTTTAACAGTAATGAGTACCGTAGATGCTTCATGGTTAAACTATTTTTTTGTAATTAAATTTTGATAAAATATTTGTTTCGTATACACTACGTAAGCTATGACTGTTGTACGACTTTAAACTTCATGAAGTCACAAATTCCAATGAAATTGGTTCATTTCTTCATACACATTACAGTAGGAATTTGTTTTGGAGTAACATGATAGTCGTTATATAACATTTTACAATGTGTGTGTTCTTCACGTGGTTATGATGATCAGGTTCATAGTGTTAATTCTTAATGCGAGGCATTAATATGCAGCGCATTGGACCTTCTCTTGGCTGTCGACCTTGCCCGCTTTTTTTTTTCGCCTGTCTTCTGTTCACATGTAACCACACAGTGTTGTAGTATTTAGTATCCTACTTTATCCGTGGTAGTAGGGACTCGAGGCCACATTCACTGCCGCCACGAGTCCGATCCACTACGACTGGGGGCCACGGACCTGCGGAGACTACACTCCGTAGTAGTTCAGGCAAATCCAACGTGCCACAACACTAGCGAGGGGTCGCGTGAGAGAACACGTGTAACGCTTACATAAACTAAGTAGGACTTTCATCAAAATTGAGATCGTTCAAAAAGTTGAAATTATTTTCTAAATGTTTTCCATATGGTGTATTTTTTCCGTACATATGAAATGATAGTATGAAAAGAATGGCATTAGAAAAAAAAGTACTTCGGAAATTAATGAAATAAGTTTTAAGAATTTTTTGTTTGTACGCGAGTGCATTTGACTTTTATTTTACTTCTGCAACCGTAATTCCATGTCGGACGTCACTCTGAACTTTTGCAGTATCCGCTAATGCACAAAGCCAATTGTTCTGTTGTGGTAATTGGATATTTTTCTCTTATATAAACATGGACGTTCATCACAATTTTCACATAATGCTTTTATAACGTCAGTGGACTAAATGTTCACGGTTTTAAGATACTATTTATTATACTCTTGTTTAATGGTCTTATTGCTGTTCCACAAAACCACATATCGCCAGTGCCTTACTCCAACTCTGTCTCTCTCAGATTGGCTAAAATTTCAACCTTGTAGTAAACCGCCGACTTCCCGTGGCGCAGTCGGTTGGTGCGCCGCCGGTCTGTGGTGCGGGAGGTTCTGGGTTCGAATCCCAAGTCAGACATGGGTGTTAGTTAAAGTTAGGTTATAAGTTAGTTTGTAACCGGTCCCCTGATAAGCCTTCAGGCGGGGGACGTTAATAAGCTCTATACAATACAATTGTAGGAAACCTTTCACTGAAAAACATACACGACCAATCGCCAGAACGTTTTATCTGAAGATGGCCAGCGGTCTAGCGGACTGCTGGCTGTCAGGACCACCCATACCACCGGCTGTGCCAGCTCGCGTGGAATCTTCCAAGGACACCATCGGTACACAGAGGCTACAACGGCGAGCTAGAGATAAATATTTGTCCCAACTTGGGGACCTGCCAGCCACGCCCATCGTGTAACCGAGCCGAAGTCGTTCACAAGGACGTCGCCATCGGATGACTCGCTGTGTCGGCCGGAAGCCTGCGGGGGTCACCGGGCGTGGCTTACCCAACGTCAGCCCTTGTCTGTATCTTATCAGCGCTCCACTTGTTCTGCGCCGGCATCAGCGACCGGCCAGAGTTTATCAAGGGAGAAGTAGGTATTTGTGACGTCATCGTGGGCCGTCCCCGGTGAACGCACTTACTATATATTTATTGTTAGGTCGTCACTCCTTGATTTGAAAGGGCTATTAACAACGAACGTTTTTAATTTTCTCTCCGTGTTTAAAGGCGTAGAGGTATTAAAAAGTATTCTCAGAACTTGTGCAGTTGTTCGCAGATGTTATAAAATGTGCTTTTTTTTATCGGGTAAATTTTTTTCACGGAGGTGAGTTGTTTTCGTACTAGTTCCCGGTCTTGTGACAGTTACGCCATTTCATTTTTTTTAAGAGTACGCCGTTTGTCGAAATACCTTCAACTACTAAATCGCAATATAGAATCCCCGAAAATAGCCTACAATTAAAAAAAATATTAGCCTACTTTGAAAACGCCAAAACACAACATCTCTGACCATAAAAAAAACATTGTAAATAAGAAATAATACTGCTTGTTGCGTTTGAAATATTTCTTTTGTGTGGTTGTGTATTCCAACAAAAGGTTCTTGTTATTGGCTTATTTGGCTTTATTAGAGTCTTGGACGGAAAACAAGATTAAACAGGAAGAACACGAAAATTTTTACGTCAAATAGGTAGCTGGATTCTGGACTGGTTTTATTTTCGTTAATAATACATTTCTGGTTAGCAGTGATTTATATAAAAGTTAATTTAATCGGTGTACTTGAAAAACAAAAATTGAAAACATTGCCATGCAATCGACGAGCGCCAAGTGGAGCAACTCGTGGTGTGAAACTCCACACACACTGGTGTCCGGTCAACGACTTTAGTGTTAGCAATTTTGATAGTGACATTTTAAAAATCTAGAATGGAGGCTTGTAAAAAGACACGGGGCGAATTATATTAATTTTGATAATATTTGCAACAAATATTTACTATTTTGGTGCACAACAACTAGGACTAAAATAAACTATTTTGGTGCACAACAGCTAGGACTTGAAAAAAAAAAAAAACTTGGCAGCGTCCTGTGCGTGGCTCGAATGATCAACGGATGCTGAGAACTGAGGTTAGTGATTTTGCGGAAGTCATGCAGTGCGGGATTAATTATTTTGTCAATGCAAGTCTTCTTTCAAATAAGTAGGGAAATTAAATTAAAAAGTGAAGGTCGTACTTACTCTATCCTTTTCTTTTACTTATTTGGCTGTCGTTGATTTAGTTAGTTCTTTTCTGGTTATGGACAACCGTTCCCTTTCTGTGAAAAAAATTTTATGGCTCGGCTTTACCCTTTTTGAGGAAATTCTTAGCTTTTAAGTAATAATTTCGTATTCATAGTAATTATTGACAATGTAAGAGTTTAAAAAATTTACATTTTAAAAGTTTTTTTTTTTTTAGTATTTTGTGCGTTATTTTATTTGTGTCATCTGCTTGTTGTAAAAAGCTAAACACATTTATATGTTATGAATAAGTTTCTGCCGTTTTGCAAGCAGGAAATAACACACAGTGAAAATTACATACAAAAGTACTAAACTACTAGCAAATTATAAATTTCCTATAATCAAACATTTTCAAATATACCTCTGAAACTGAAATTATGACACGAAAACAAGAAATGTCTGCGCCAGTGAAGCTGAGCGTTGAGGTAAGTTAGTAATTCCAGTGCTGCTGTGTTGGTAGTATACGATGGCGGCCGAAATTGAGTGTCCGTCGTAGAGCGAATATGGGATCGTGTGCACATCTGTTGTCAGTAACCACTGCTAATCTCTGTATAGAACTGTCATAACCACGTGTTTTCGACCAAGATTACCTGTCTTGTTTACCAGAGTAGTGCCGTGATATATTATGTAAATGTCTCACGACTTGTCGAAACAGTGCATTTTTCTGTTCTTGAGCCAGTGGTGGGGAAATGGCGCAGAGCAGGACTATTCAATTAGCGACCCACCAGATTGGTCCACGGACAAAATATTTCTTCAGCAATTATATTTTAAATATACACTTTTGCATGTAATCTCTTAATTTAACATCAATGTTTGCCGTTACTAACGTAAAGCGTGTAATAAATAAATATGTATGTGTTTGTATATGTGTGTATAAGTGTGTGTATCTACAGGTATATGAACCACGTGTGTGTGAGCCACGATTTGTAATAGTCTNTGTATATGTGTGTATAAGTGTGTGTATCTACAGGTATATGAACCACGTGTGTGTGAGCCACGATTTGTAATAGTCTGTAGTCCGTTAAGCGTTGTACTTATTTGCAATACTATGGGAAAACTAATTAAGTATCCCTGTATGGTAGCTTGTGTTGGCATGTAAGTGTAACCTTGTATAGGTTGTTAGCGGTAAATTGAGCACTTTTGAAAGTCTTGTTTAAGATCTACTTGTATGCAAGTTATGTATTCCTGCGCCGTATGTAAAACTAACGTTTCCACGTGCCTGATGCACTTTATTCATGCGTNTGTATATGTGTGTATAAGTGTGTGTATCTACAGGTATATGAACCACGTGTGTGTGAGCCACGATTTGTAATAGTCTTATTTGCAATACTATGGGAAAACTAATTAAGTATCCCTGTATGGTAGCTTGTGTTGGCATGTAAGTGTAACCTTGTATAGGTTGTTAGCGGTAAATTGAGCACTTTTGAAAGTCTTGTTTAAGATCTACTCGTATGCAAGTTATGTATTCCTGCGCCGTATGTAAAACTAACGTTTCCACGTGCCTGATGCACTTTATTCATGCGTCAGCAAAGTCAAACTTTTTAAATTATTTTAAAAGTAAATATCTTACAAATTTGCAAATTCCTACTTCAGTGCATTAAAAAAATAAAGCAAAATAAATACAGTTTACAAATGTTTTGCTAATACTTTTATGCCAGTGTTGAGGAATGGAACTACTTTCTTTGTGTCGTTACCAACTTTACTTACCGGGCGCATTGCAGCCAGTGTGCCCGTTAAAATATGTATCTGCATTCAGGGGCAGGGACTTTAGTTGAAGGTTGACTTCACAAGTGCTCAGTTAACCCGCGAAGCGCGTGTAAGGGTGCGTCGCCTACATAGGGGCGTGTTTTGTGTTGTTGCAGTCGCATGTTCCCTTTAAGCGCGCGGCGGACGGCAGTACCGGAAGCGAGGATCGATAGGTGCAGGGCGGCAGGCGAGAGGGCGACCCAGACCGGCCATGACGGCGAGCAAGTCCGTGCACAAGGTGCTGCTCGGCCCGCAGCAGAAGGCTGCGCAGGACCTCGCAGAGGCGGGCGTCTCCNCCCCCCCTCCACGGTTACCAAAATACTCTCCCTCATTTCCAGAACACGTGGGCCAAAATGCAAACGAAATGTTGATATGCGAAACTTACATTGAATTGTATAAAATTTAAAGTACAAGTAAGTATAAACACAATAAAATATAATGCATTATTTATCCCATTTACCCTTGCACGTCAAACGCATTGTAGGTAATGACATTTTTATTTGTAAAACAGAATTCCTCTAGGACAAATTCGTCGTCGGGGGCCGCGGTGGTTGAGAGGTTAGCCTGCTCGCTTCCCACCAGGGCGAACCTGGTTCAATCCCCGGCCGGGTCGCTCCCGGATTTTCGCAAGTGGNGGTTGAGAGGTTAGCCTGCTCGCTTCCCACCAGGGCGAACCTGGTTCAATCCCCGGCCGGGTCGCTCCCGGATTTTCGCAAGTGGGAATCGTGCTGGACGATCGGGGATCTCCCGTTTCTTCCCCTTACCGGCTTCCAAAACCCTAAGAGCCGCCCAAATTTCTCAACTCAATTCAACTTCGTCGTCAGTAAAGAGCTCCGATTCTGAGTCGTACATAGAAACGTCAAATGTCTTCATTTCCTGAGTGCTGAAACTGATTGCAACAGAAAATTTCTATCTATTATCTATGATCATCCCCCCCCCTCCGGAAAAATCCCCTAAATATTACATGTCCCCAAATTTTCCCGGTGTTAAGTAAATTCCAAATTTNTCCCCCCCCCTCCGGAAAAATCCCCTAAATATTACATGTCCCCAAATTTTCCCGGTGTTAAGTAAATTCCAAATTTAGGGGAAAAGCCTCTAAGTTGGCAACACTGTGGTGAGCTAGTGCTGCCGGCGGCTCTTTCCTCCAAAGTCGTAGTTTTTATTGCTGCTCCGTAGGTGCACGATGCAGAAGGAAAAGCTTCTTATGGCCAATGTCATACATTATTTACAACGTCATCACTATACGATTACTATTTACAAAATGAATATAAATTAAAACCAATAAAAGAATATTGATATACCATTGCATAAATTCGTATTATCAAGATGTCAGTTACACATAAAATTATCCTAGAGATAGAAATCTCTGAATTTAGCGCCGCTAAACAATGCTAGGTAAGTTCGGTATTATTACAAAATTATCACCGAATGCCTAAATTCGTGTATTTAATCGTATTAAGTGTTTTTGTTATTCACCCAAAAAATTTGCCCTGACTTCTTTGGTATGTTTCGTAAATTATCGTATACCGCCCTTCAGATATCTCAGTTTGAGCAACGTCACGCGGAAGGGGACGTCACAGTAATCCATTTGATCCATAAGAACCGCCCCTTTGATGTTGCCGAGCAGATTATACAGCCTGTAACAAATAATTGTCCGTGGTGATCTCTTTCCCTCATACCCTTAAATAATTTTCAAAACTATCAATTACTGTCGGCCATAGTACACTACTATCGATTCTGCTTTCACGATTATTACTAAAAATGTTATATTTGCGTATTATATTTGTTTTTCAGAGTGCAGCACTATTTATATTATTTGTTAAAAGTCCAGTAAAAGTAAATTCAATGTTGAGACAGTCTTCACTGTGTAGCGATAGATTTTTTTTTCTACCAACCTGGAAAAAATGTTACAGTAGTTATTATAATAGTCTTGCATTCAGGGTTTGAGATGTTAAGAGGGGTAAGGTTGCGGATAATGTTTACTTGTTAAAATAAGACCTTTCTGTGGTACATGGCACTTGTCCAATTTGTGATGGCCTAAATGGATAACACAGAAATGTCTCGTATTGCTAATTGAGGACGGGCTAAACGTTTGACCCAAACAGCTGTGGAAATTCACTGGCCACTCTTCCAAATAACACAGCTGTGCAACGGACTGCCAGCTGTAAGTTGTGTTCGTGGACCACACTGAGATTCAATCATTATTTTAGACTTCTTTTTTGTTTTTATAAGTTGGGGTTTTGCTGCCATCTGGTTTGTATATGTGGCGAATAAGGAAATAACTGTGAATCAAGATTGTTCGCGGTAAATAATAATAGCGTGTGGGGAGTGCACCCAGGGCAAGGCAACACCCTCCGAGTGACGGTCTTTCCAGCTGGGACCCGTAGGTGACAGTCATCCCCGGGCTTGACAGAAATGAGACCCTAGAATGGAGCGGCGCTAGAATGCAAGGGCGGGGGAAACGGGAGTACCCCGAGAAAACCAGCCGGCAAGCGGCATCGTCCAGCACGATTCCCACATGCGAAAATCCGGGAGTGAAATCCGGGGATCGAACCCGGATCGCCCGACCACTACGCCACCGCTGCCCCCTGTTCGTGGTGTATAACAGTCTGAGAACCAGCAGCACGCAATACTGCAGTATAGCAAACTAAGTTATGTAACATTACCTGATACAGTGCATCAGAGCAACAGGTTTTTATAATTTGCCACGTATGGCGTGACATATTCTCTTTGTGCGAAGATTTACGCACGAAATATTTACTGTAGGACATTCTTGCAGTTATGCACACAATCTTGAGCCACCTTGCACATTGTAGCCACATGGTAAACACACGTACGTGTATTGCACACCACGTTAAAACTTAGCAAACTTTTGGAACGCCTTGCACGTTAAGCTAACAGTCGGCAACGGTTTTCCCCGTCGCAACTGACGTTTGTACTCTATACATTTATGTGCGTCACATCACACACTTTGGTGACTGTTGGGTACGTATTTTACACTAGCTCTGTGTCAGCACAGACCAAATACGCTAGGCAGAGGAGGAGAGAAACAGGAGTAAAACAAAGCCTTCACAGCGGGTAGAGAAAAGTGGAAAACATTGACTACCCGCCACTGACGTATGAAGTACTACGGCAGTTCCTCAATGCCACTCATTGCTCCAGCCTATGAGTCAGACGTGTAAACGTCACTGCTGCCACTACTGTCACTGTCCGCACCACCGACATTTATAATCACTTTATCAATTTCAATGTCAAACCGCTCATTCTTGTCATGATAGTCGTTCTCGAGTGTCTTGACGTGATTGCAAATTGTTATCCATTCTTCTGGCCCCATTCGGTTGAATGTGTCCTCGCAGAAGTTTTTCACGTCTGTCAAATTGCAAGTAAGATTTTTTTGAAGCGACTTCTCCTTTAACTTTAGCCCAGATGCTTTCCATAGGATTCAAATCCAGTTGATAGGGTGGCAGACGAAGTACTGTGTGGCCATGATTTCCCAGTAGTCTGTCTACAGAGTACTGCGCTTTCCTAGGTTTGTGTTGCTTCATAAGGTCATACTAAGTTGGATTATGCATGTCGCTAGTAAACCAGATACTCTCCTTACCTAACCGCTGCTGCATTTGCATCTTAGTTGAGCTGGAAGTAGGTGTTTTGTTTACCTTTACATTATGGTAGGGATCATTATCTATTACAACGATACTGTCAGCTGGAAGATTTGGTATTAATTGCTCGTTAATCCATTTCTCATAATTTTTTTATTCAATGGTTTCCTTCGTTGCCTGGTACGACTTACACATTGCAAGAGCATTAGTGACACAACACTTTTCGCTCCTTGCATGAATCACCGTTAACCGCTGACCTCTTGCCACAGGTGCTAGCAAACTGTTGAAAGTCATGTCACTCCACATTATATTTTTTTACATGCGATGACAAAATGTACGACTCATCCAAGTTCCTCATTTCTATATCGCCGTATACTCTTAAGATATTCTATACTTCCTGCCGAATATCTGATTTTTCTATTAAAACCAGGCTCTGAGATTTTATTTTCGAAGGTCGGCACACAGTACGTCGTACCACAGCTTCGTCGAAGGTATCAAGGTCGTATTTAGAAGTTTTCTTCTGTTTCTTGTTGGGTGTTGAGAAAGACGTTCCTTCACCTGTTTTTTTCTTATCTGCTTCTCTCTTAATTGTTAGCACTGTGGTACGAGACACACCTGTCGCCTTAGATGTTCTCAGCTGCGATTTCTCAAGTGGAATGGATGGTTCCCTCAGTCTCGCTTCGTTTTCCATAAACTGCAGAACGTTGTAAACCATTCCTCGCGTCTGTGAGTGCAGTTCCTGACCTTTCACTTTTGACAAAACTGGAGGCATTTTAATGTTTTATGTTGTACTGTACGTACTTCACTCTGTTGTCTCGTAGATATTAAAGAACACTGACTGCAGAAGTGAACTTTACACACACAAACCTTAGATACATGCAGTAAAGAATAACGCGTCTATGTAACGTGGACGTGCTCGCAATACCTACGTCTGCTTCAGACTCTACAAAGGGACTACATTTTCACTCGGTATAGTAGTTGCAGCCGTGCTGGTGTCAAGTATGCGTTATCTCTCTGCTGCTTCGCCTCCCCCCTACTGATACACACTGTTACGTTATATTGGTAACGGTCGGCCAGACTCTGAGTTATTCCGCGCGGAGTGTACGTTTCGAAACATTGCTTAATATGTGCGTTATCGAGCAATAAAGACGTTTACCGAGAACGTACAACCCTGTGCCCAATAGCACAAAGACTGTGAAAGGAGAGGGATGCCGTCCCGCTTGTTGAAACTCCTAAAACTAAGACTAATATATATATATATAACTATATATATATATATATATATATATATATACCCACATACACACACACAGCGTTGTTTTACAAAGAGAGTGCAAAAAATTTCTAGGCCAATGCCTGGCGCCAGGTTTCGCTGTGCTTTTGGGCATGCTGTCTTGCTATTTTTTATTGTCGCGGTGTTTGAATGAAAGAATTTTGAATGTGTGTGGGCGCGTGCTTGTGTAGGTCCTCGCAAAGTTAAGTTGGCCATTTACCGTATTAGTTCACCTAGAGAATGTCATACGATTTAGGAAGTGAATTAACATCACCGGTATTTCAGTCGCTAGTTTGAAACCTTCGCCAACCCAAGTCTTCAGAGGTCTGTTCTATTCGATCCGGGCGTAGGGTGCGTGCGAAAATGATATAAAACTTCATTGAAGTCCTATGTTGCATGACAAAGGGGTATAATGCAAGCCAAAGGCTGTTCACCAGTAAAGTGAGCACTTCTGAAATCAACCTTTGTAAAATGTCTGCCTCTACCTGCATATAATTTAACGGGCGCATTGACTGATACGCGGCCAATAAAGTTTGGTAATGACTGCGGAAAAGTAGTTCCATGTCTTAGCGTTGCATTAAAAGTGTTAAGTATACCTTTGTGAACACTGAAATGATTTCTTTTGCTTTCTGTTTTTTTTTTAATGCATAATAGTGTAAGAATTAGCAGTTTTGTCAAATATTTTACTTTTCAAATAATTTCACAGCTTCTCTTGACCGATGCATGAATAAAGTGATCAGGTCCAAGACAATATTATACATACGGTGGAAGATTACACAGCGTGCGTACAAGCAGATCTTGAGCAGGGCTTTCATAATTGCGCATTACAGCCTAAATAAATGTCTTGTCCATAGACGCAGAGTACTTTGAGGGGGCTGGGGGCCGGCCCCCACCCACTTAACTAGCAGTGGCGTCGCCCCCGTGAGTTGATATAGCGGTTAGTCACTACGTAAGTTTATAGCCTACGATATATTTTATTTGTGAGCATTTCATAACAAAACAGCTACAGTGGCTACACAAGTTGTGGTCTGAAGGCAGCTGTGGTGTAAAGGTAACATGAACAAAACAGAATTAAGNTCGCCCCCGTGAGTTGATATAGCGGTTAGTCACTACGTAAGTTTATAGCCTACGATATATTTTATTTGTGAGCATTTACATAACAAAACAGCTACAGTGGCTACACAAGTTGTGGTCTGAAGGCAGCTGTGGTGTAAAGGTAACATGAACAAAACAGAATTAAAGTAAATTATTTCATTCAAACACTCTGATTATCGGTACGTTTCCTAGACGAATCAAGTAAGTCACATTGTTTTTAANGGTAAATTATTTCATTCAAACACTCTGATTATCGGTACGTTTCCTAGACGAATCAAGTAAGTCACATTGTTTTTAAGCAGGTCAGTAATGTTAACAGATATGCGGCGCTCGACGCCAAGCAAGTATTCGTCTCGTAAACACATTGCCGTAAGAGAAACCTGTCGTCAGCTTTCACTCTGCATACCGGTTACGCTGTGCTTAGGAACAGTTTGTGTCTAAAAGCAGCTATGGGACGCAAATCGAAACAACCTAAGAAGAAATGAGAATTGTGCATTTATTTAGAAAGGGAAAGTCATTTAAGAGCATAAACGAAACTATTGGAAGACCTGTTACTACAGTCCTAAATATTGTGTACAGGTTCACAAAAACAAGAAGACTTAAAGTTCACGTAGAAGTTGTCCCTGAGAGACAAACGCCAAATTGTATTAAAAGTAGCCAAAAACCCTTAACTGAGTGCACCATAGATAGCAGCAGAAGTGAAAAACTAGAGGTATAAGAGTGTCTGCTCAAACCATAAGAGATGTGCTTCACGAAAGTGGATATGGAAGAACAGCTTGTAGATAACACCACATAAGTAAGGCTAATAAAAAGAGGAGGCTTGCCTATTCTCAGGCACACAGAAATTATATATATGAGAAATGGGAGAAATTAATTTTAACTGATGAGTAAGTTTAATATTTTCAGGTCATGTGGACAATTTATGGTATGGCGGAAGAATAATTCCAAACTTGAAGAGAAGAGTCTGACAGTGTGAAGCTTAGTTTAGGTTCCGTGATGGTTTGGGGTTGTAATAGTTCGAATGGCGTGGGTGATTTGTATTTCATTGAAGGCACAATGGATCACAAGGGGTACATCAACATTCTTAATACTCACCTTCCCCGTAGTGAAAACAAAAGGGCACTTCTTCAGATTGCACTTTCATTCAAGACAACGACCCCAAGTACACAGCCTTAAACATCAAGCTGTGGTTGTTATAAAGTACCCCACATTGGGCGGAGACACTGCCACAAGATTCAGATATCAACCCCATTGGGAATTTATGGCACCAACTAGAGGAACAAGTATGAAAACACGAGATATCCATCAAAATGATCTGAAGAATGTCTTTAGAACTGAGTGGGATAAAATATTGAGAGAAACGACAGAAACCATGTTGAGATCGATACCAAGGAGATTATCTGGCATTATTAAGATGAAATAAGCGAGGACCTACGATGTTTCAGAGATTGATACCCAAGAACGTTCACTATGTTAGCGCAGACCAATACCTATTTGTGGTTAGAGGCATGATTGCTTTCACTTGCAATTTCGGCACAGTTAAAAATTATCATTTATTGTATGACAAATGAATCTATCATCTATAAGGATAGTATGTATCTTTTTTATTATTATTATTCCTTCCAATTCTCCGCCTTCACACTTCCAATTGTAGTCAGACCAATACTTCATGTAGCGTATGTATATTTCGGTAGGAATTGTTATTTGTAACCAATTAAAATATGCAACAGCGAGAGAACGTTAAGATTAAAATGAACGTGGTTTTATGGTCACAGAAATTACTTGTTGCCTTTCCCCCTCCACTAAAACATGAAGTTGGTGCCTATGTATAGAGCCACCGTAATCTTCAAGTTCCGGGAATGTTGTGCCTGTCGCTAAAACCTCGGAACTGGGCACGGCCACTAATTATAAAGCATGTGCTAACTTTGTTCCCTGATAGCGAAAGCGTTGGAAGTTATTTCGTTGCAGATATGCAATTATCACGAATGTGGTTTCCACATGAATGCCCCTAGTAGTTTTAAGCAATAATAGTGTGCTTCTTATCTCGATTAATAGTTAACTAGTCTTTCAAAACTTTGACAAATGAGGAAACATACAGGATATACGTGTACCTTATAAATATTTTGCACAATATTTATTGTATAATCTGTTACCGTGTTTTAAATCGGAAACTGAGCAAATTTTTTTTTTTAATTGCTGGTTTTTGAGTGTACAATTTTATATAGTTTTAGCAGTTACATTTATGGATTCAGTTGTGTACATAAATGAGAATTGTTGCTACTGGCCAAAATTAGTAAGCCTGTTTAGAAGTTGAGGTAGGAATGCGAATGAAAATAAATGTACCAAGTGCCCTTACAGTGAAAACCTGCAATGGGACGGAACAGTCGGAGGGACATTTGTTTTCACGTTATGGTGGGTTTCATCCGTACCGCGTCCCGCCTACCCGGTGCTATTCCAGTCAACACAGATGAAACCGAGTGACCTTGAGCAGGCGGACGGTTAAATTTAGCAGTTTCCTAGTAGTGGCCTCCTAGCACACATTTTTTTTTCGCGGCTCCCAAAAACGGTTTGTTGATTCTTTCTTATTCGATCTGTATGTTTTCAGAATAGAAGTATGCGTAATCAGGCGTGTGTAAATTTCGCGTTTTAGTTTTTTTTACGTCATAATTATCGTTTATATGCTGATTGGCGTAGGCCGCAGGGGTGCGGGAAGGGAGAGATATAAGGGGTACGTCGTACCCCCTCAATTTTGCACGTGGTTTACAACTATTGTTGCATGTCGCCGCCCGGTGTTTTCTTCGCGTGGGAAGGCGCCGAGAGTTGGTGGTAAAGTTTGTAACGTTAGACGAAAAAGCGGCCTATCATAAAGGATGCCGCCGTACACGCTGATAAACTTATCGCAGCTCGCGCCTCGCCGACCCTGAGCTCATTCTAACTAATATTATAAATGCGAAAGTGTGTTTGATTGCCCTTCCACGTCTCAACGGATCGACGTGATTTTTTGTACAGAGATAGTTGGAGGGTCAGGAAGTGACTTAGGCTGCTTTTTATCCCGAGAAAATATCTCATTCGCTCGGGGAAATTCTTATTGAACAATAAAAAGGTGCACAAACGGAATAACAATGCAAAGGTGATATTGGTTACTTTTTATCGCAAGAAAATATCTCAAAAAAAAATGTACAAACTACAAAACCCTCTATNATAATAATGAATCAAGTCGGATAAAAGTATGCCGCCAGCGCGCTGTCTTGCAATACGCTGTCTAAACCGTTAAATATTGAACAATATCCTGTAGTAAAAAAATTAACTCCGCGTTAGCATATAACCATCTATAACAGAGAAATACTAGCAAGTGTTTTTACAATTTAATTCACAGAGACGTTGAGTTTAATAATATGTGTAAAAGATTAAAGCTAATAAAATTAAAATTTATTTTTAAAAAAACCCTAAACAATAATTATGTAGTCCACACGAGCGGAGCCGTGGTCACAGCTAGAATTTCTATATTTATCACGCAGGAATGTCGTCATCACCATTATCTTTCCCAGAACAACTTGTATTGCCGAGAACGTTCTAGATGCCACCTACCTCAATTATAAATACCACGTGCTACCCTCTTTATCGAGTACTTTGTAACTAAATTTCCTTTGGTAGTTGGAGCCTAAATATCTAGTGTTATTAACTTGAAAATAACGAATTCTTTCGCAACAGAGTTAAAGTAAACGCACAGAAGAAAATTAATTTGTTGTAGATGAGTTCAGGTTGGTAACAAGTGCAATTTTGTCTTCATTCTGCCAAGCAAAGCACATAAGTCACAGAAACAACATATGTTTTGCGACACTGCCTACAGACTGTGACGAAAGTTTGTGTAAAATATTTACTTCCCCATTTTCCAAACAGTGCTAGGCTATATTATAATAAACCGTTTTCTTTCCCCCCCCCACGTCTTTTCATCATCCTTTTAAAATTAAGGTTTTTAGTTTATTTGAATCAGATCTCAACCTGTGCCCCACCCCTAATTTGAAACTGTTCCACTGGCACAATAACGGCGGCTGTCTTGCCGTTGTAGTCATTATCCCCACACACTTTATTTTCGTAAGTTGTTGCTTTAAAATCACTGTACCTGTGCGTGGTGTAAATATACAAATATTAACACTTAACTGGCACGGAACCTGTGTATTTGTCTTCTTTACCGCATTTTTTTTTGCTTCATCCTCAATTATTTAGCGGTGTGCTTTCAGATTTATGCATCAGTGATGGTGCGTGGGGTGTCTCGTACCCTGGTTTGCGTTCTTTCTGTGTGTTTTTTTCGTGTTATTCGGAAAATGTGTGATGTATTTTTGCTAGTTTCTATGTTAATACCATTCAAGAGTAAACTTTTTCTCTTAGATTTTGAGGAAATTTGTTTCGTGTATGTGATGTCGATAACTTGATAAAAGTACCAAATAATTTGAAACCCAACATTTATTGTGTATTTTCTTCCTTTAGCGTAAATATGAGAATTTTAATTGAAAATCTCTATTAGTACAAATGTAAAAAGTAATATCACTCAGTTTGGTTTCTGCTAAAGTGCTTACTGATGTAACATGAGGGGAGTTTTGCAATTTATTTGAAATCTGTCGCTTAGTTCACCTTCGGTAAGTGTTTTAACTAACTATTTTGACTTTTAATTTATTTTTAATTTTATTATTTTTTTATCACAAAGAGAGAGAGAGAGAGGATTAATGCTAAAAATTTAAATAGTAGCCTATTGTACGCCTTTAATAGCTTTGGTATGGTGCGAACTGTGTTGTAGGTGCGAGTAGTATTGGTTTTGCAGTACATGACTTGCGCGAGTATTTGAAAGGTGGGGCGGTGACAAGGGACATGTGTGTATGCACTTGGCGAGTAGCAACGTGTCAGTGGAGCGTCCGAACTTCCAAAGTGAGTAATTCTGATGCCAAGCTAAGGAGCAGGACCGCAAGTCCCGATAACATATACCATACGCCTACCAACTTGCTTGCGAAAATATGCGCTTTACTGCGTGACGTGTACCTTGCAAATTCCTACAGCTTATTACTGTAAAAAAAAACCCTATAGGTTCATTCAGTATTCTTGTGTTATATTTTCGTCGTGCCATAACGTACTTGTAATGTAAAAAAAAAAATTCTTATTTCCCCACCCCACCCTGCTAGCAGGGTGGTCGCACCACGCATACCAACGCGTTCCCATTTGATATAAGTTGTTCACGGTAAACTGTATACTTTGAAAGCCCTGCTTAAGATCTACTTGTATGCTCATTGTGTATTCTTTCGCCGTATGCAAAATTAACATTGTCATTGACCGGATCACTTTATTCATGCGCCGGTTAAGCGAAACTGAAATTATCAGGGAAGTTAACATTTTACGAACTGGCATATTCGTACACTGTTATGCATGAAAAAAACAGAAGGCACAAGAAATCTTTTAAGTATTCACAAATATTTACCTAGTACTTTTACTTCAACGTTTAGACGTGGAACTAACTTTCCCTCTGCCGCTACCAACTTTACCTGGCGTATGCCATTCATTGTGCCCGTTAAAATATATGCAGATAGGGGGCAGTGACATTTTTCATAGGTTGATTTTAACAGTGCTTTGTTACCCGTGGACAGGCTTTACTGTAACAAAACACATGTATGAACATGTCAGCGTGTGGTTTTTTTGCACAATATTCACAACCACACGGACTCAAAAGGTTACAAAGGAGCAGCTGACACCCAATCTCCGTAATGGAGTCGAATAAACACATTTTGTTTAACTGGCGTAATTCAAATTATGCCTTTAATTATCAACACTTCGGATGTAGTTTCGCAAACACTTTCGGCAGTTAGGTTGTTGTTGCTGCAGGTGGGTCAGAATATTAAAAAATTTGTTGTCAGTGCAAACGTATAACTGGCAGTTGCCGATTGTGGCTTCAAATGAAGACAAAGCAGAATCCGCTTTAAAATTGTTGCCTCATTTGCTGGTGTATGTTTGACCCGTGACGCACAAGTTACCGTCCCTAGCTGACGTCTATCAGTACAAAGCCGCTAGGGAAAGACGCCTTATTTTATTCTGTCGCAGGTTAATTATTAGATTTCGTTAATTTAGCCGCCTCGGTATAGTGTCCCTGTCAAGCACGTAAGTTCTGTTCCTTGTTACTGGGAGAAGAAAGGTAGACGGTCGGCGCAGTGAAAAAGTTGACCTTGGGACGAGAGCTTGTTGTGCACGCACAGAGCTGGAATGCGAGATGAACTAGACGCTAAAGCACGTGTACCACCATGCAGTGTTATGTACGAGCTCCGGCAGAAGCTTGTACGATACCCAGCTATTGTAGGCAGGTATTGTCCGTCTCATATAAGTTGGCGAGATTTTGAGTCAGTGAGTGGCAACTTGGCGTATTCGAACAAACAACGTGGCATTTACAAAACCCTCTATCACCTGATTCATGAACGAACTAAAGTTAATATTACGTTGGCTATTCTGAGTGCACTGCCGACGCACATCAGACAAGCTGAAAATACGCGGATAAGAAAGAGTTCCTAGATTAATTAATACGTTTTATTTTAAGTGGTCATAAAACAGCGGTTTTTAGGGTTAGAAACTAAACTTCGTGCTAAAGTAGAAATATATAGGTGTTCTAAATTAAAGGCAAGATTAAAACCATCCGTATCCAAATGAAACGAAATTTCAAAACCTATTTTCACGTCTTATCACCCCTCTCCAACCATGCTTTCCATACGAGCCTGATGTTAATTCCAAAATATTGCATGATATTGTTCAATTATTTTTAAAAATAATTTGACGAAATATATTTAAAATTCGTGTCGTTCCTAGCCAGTAATAGAAGAACAGTTAACTTTAAAAAGACGCGATCTATTGAGCAAAGCGAACGGCTCACACCTATTTCTTGGCATGCTGTGCGCGCCATCTATTATATCTTTTCCGAAGCATTACCAGCCAGAAAAGAATAGCGTTTTTGTGCAATATATAAAAAGTTTACAAACAGATACCAATAGTTTTATTTTTCGCGAGCTCCAGTAAAGTTGGTAACTACGGAAGGAACTGTAGATCCAAGTCTTAACGTTGAATTAAAAGTGTAAGGTAAACATTTGTGAATACTAAAATGATTTAATTTGCTTTCCGTTTTGATGCATAAGTTTAAGAATGATCAACTTTGTGAAATATTTACTTCTATAACAATTTCATAGTTTTCACTTGCCTGACACATGGATAAAGCGATCAGGCTCAAGGCAATGTTAATTTTACGTATGGTGTAAGAACACACAGTGCACATACAAGCCGATCTTAAGCAGGACTTTCAAGTGTTCAGTTTACCGTGAACAGCAGTTGACTTACAGTAATCCTCACGTTTCATATTACTGCGAGGCATATTTTATCGTGCAAATTTAAAGTGGTAAATGTAATAATCTGTATAAATTTGGAAGTATGCGCCTTACTTTCTTTACTGTGGTTCATGACCTTGTCAATTCCGAAATGCAAGTTTGTGTCTAGCTATGTTATATGTTTGCTAGGTTGGCTGTACCAAGTCGAATTTCGTGGGGTTGTCTTTATATTATACCGTACTTTTCGTCTAAAAAAATTGCTTAAAAAAATTATAACACCACAATGTTGTAATTATTAGGAAGTATAAATATTTTTGGGAAGTTTGCTGATATCTAAGTTTACGGGAATTACCTCTTTCGTACTATCGAATGACTTAAAAGAATAAGTCCTTTTGCAAGTTTAATAATAAGTTAGATTTCGATTTTGACAAAACTTGTATCTATAAGATTTTATATTTATTTTAATATAAAAATTTATGTTTAAATGCCTACTATTCAGGAATGAGTTTGTTAAATATTGGTACAAAAAATATGTTGGTACTAATTTACGGGTGAAATTCCATGAATAAGACAGTGTCGTTCGTAAATTGTTTGATGCCCCAGTGATGAGCTGCAAGGTTGTTAAAGAAGAGTCGAATGGTCAACATTTGTCAACATCTGCGTGACAGGCTTAAGGATTCATGACAATTTCAGAACGGGGTCACCGAGGCGTCTTTATCGGGACAACATTCCTCCTGTCTTCAAGATTCGTGACCTGGCATTTACCCCACTGGAAGTAAATTGAATCTTGGAAAACTGGCGATTAGGGATGACAGACCTTTGGAGGAGCACAATCCTGCAATGAATAACCTCATCGGAAGTGGTAGGCGGATATAGTCGCTCTCCACAGATTTGTTTTGCCTGAAGTGTTTGTGCATCGTCTTAAGAACATTTAACACATTTTTTGTGGACGTAGTGACTGCTCTTGGTAAATATTTGTGCAAGTGAAGTAATTCGGTAACAGTTAACCTTTTCGGTGAGATGTTGCTTGCATTTTCCTGGCATCTTAAACATTATACACGAACTACTTTTGAGCTGATAGTAGTCAACTTTCGCCAACTATTTTGAGGTTGCTGCTACTCTTTATCATGGAAAGGAAGCAAAAATAAGTTTAATTGTTGGGTATGCAGGCCAAAAACAATCGAAATTCTGAAGTTTATATGTAACACGCAAGTATTATAAATCTATGTGCCTTTTTTGGCACCTATTCTGAATTCTGAGGAAGTGTCCCTTGAGTTTGAACAGTACAGTGTAATTCTCTCGCTTAGACTCCTTAAACTATAGTCGAATGACAAGCTTTACGGTTTGTTTTTTACGGCGCACAATTATGTCCATTGTGGTTGTACATATTAGGAACCCATATTCGGAGGACTCTCGTGGCTAATATTTGTTTGGAAGCGTACCATAGGCCATTTTCAAAACACTGTGTCCGACAGATTTGTAGTATGCGCACTTTTCCTCTGTGCTGCTGAAGTGCAGGAGCGGTAAGGGCGATACTCTCGCGCGCCTTCGACAACTAGTATTACAGGAAGAGCAAAGTACAACTTATACACGGCTGCCAACCGTGCCACTGCACGTGGTACCAACCCATACCTGCTGCCACCGCTGCTGCTGAAACGATGCGTATTGCATATGCGAGGCCTCGTCTCTTA
Organism: Clitarchus hookeri; assembly: GCA_002778355.1. Taxonomy (NCBI): domain Eukaryota; kingdom Metazoa; phylum Arthropoda; class Insecta; order Phasmatodea; family Phasmatidae; genus Clitarchus; species Clitarchus hookeri. The sequence continues at coordinate 120,176 of NQII01005980.1, read as the reverse complement.
GAAAAATGTTTTTTTTTTCCTGCGGTGGCTACAGATTGCGTTTCTCGCGGAAGCTCCGCGACCTGTTGCAATTAAATATCTGAACTTACGAGTTAAAATGCTAAAACTGAAAACAAAAGCGGTGGTGTTAAAGGATTAAGTGATGGCGAGTAATTGGTCGGACTGAAGTGTTGGGGTGTAGTGGTGTAACACATTAAATACTAAACTTCAGTGGTACTTTAATTAGCATTAAAATGATAAAAATGTAAGGAACACCAATATGCTAATTAATTGTATTGAGTATTATTACCTCACGCCATTACTATTACAATCTAATTTGAAAGTCCCCACCTTGTTCATGTTGCCGGAGGCTGATTCTAGGAGGCGGTTAACGACGGTCGGACACACCCATATTCAGTGGTCTTCTCGTTCCAATGGCCCGACGACAAAAGACGCCGATCCCGGTGTTACGCTGGCCTATGTCGGGCGCGTTGTTTAATATTTTCGGTTCCGTTTACTGGCTGGTGGAGGGGGTTTCTGCAACTGTATTTCGCAAGGTGTTATTGCAATCAGACTCGTGTCCTGGTTCAATGTTTGAAGGTGTGATCAGGCAGGCCGTCCAGCTAAGGCCTGATCACTTCATAACATCTCCTCCAATGTTCACTAGCGAGATGCCCTCATCTCGCCCAAGAATCCGTGGGGGTAGTGGAAGATAATTTTGAATTTGCGTGTTTCATCGTCTGGCAGTAGGAATATGGATCGGGATGAAGTCCTCTTCTCTACGGTGGGAAACATTTTTGAAGACGGATAAGTTAGGTATAAGGAATTGCCAATTGCTTTCGTGCAGTCCTCGGGCAAGGTGGGCCGAACAAACTCTGTACTGTGTGTTTGCAGGGGCCTTGCGGGCCTTTAATTTTCATTTTCGCTGGGGCGTGCAAAGTGCCTTCCACGCGAAAGCGCGGCAGACCACTCCAGGTGGGACCGAACGTGTCAGCCTTTCTTGAGGTCGCGAGTCCCTAAGCACTATGTGGTGTGGATCTTTTGATACATTAATCCTTGTAAAGAATTAAACAGCAATACAACGTAAAACACGTGCCACTATAGCGGAAAAGAATAATTTAAAATTAAAAAGAATTTTATTTGTTAAAATTAACTACTCTCCCCGTTACAACAATTATTGTATTTTGTTTGTACAGAAAATACACTTGCTGAAAAATAAATACATTTTAGAACACTGACCGAAATAGTGATGTGATAGGAGAATGTTACATACCAAAATGGTACGTGACGTCACGTTGATAGGATACTGATGGGATGGTATCAAAACGTAGAATATTATTTAATTAATAATTGGAACTTCCATAAAATTCAAAAAGAAAATAAATGTTTCTGCTGCTTTTCTACGTTTCAATACTTAAGAGGGAAATTCAAAGGATTCTTAAAGTAACATATACACAGGCATTTAAATATAACAAAACAATAACACTTTAAAACATGGTGCATTAAGGGAGGTGTAGAGGTATGGTAGAAACACGCCATTAAAAAATAATCGGATACTTTGTAGTGTTGCCTAAACACTAACAGCATCCAAGAAACTTGTGCCCAAAAGACAAGTGTCAAATTTTCATTTCAACTCCAAGGATAATTTTTTTTAGACGTGAAAATAGCAGCAAAAAATTAGGCTGTTTCCAGAATCAGTTTCACCAGCTAAGTTTTATAAATAAAATATTTAGCGTTGTCTTTAGACACACGTCATACTTTTCTCTTTATTGGCGTCCCTTAAAAATAGTGTGTCAGCATTTGTTCCGTTCAGGCGAGTCGCTAACTGAAATAGTGCACGCTTGTTAAGCGCCTTGCGCATAGTCGATGAGGCTAGCGGTGAGCGAGCAAGAGTCTGCCTTACAAACACAATCGATTGCCCATTACAAACATAGCACATGCACGTAACGAGTCAATCGTTCCGGACATAAGAGAACGGCGGTTTGTCAGGCGATGGCGGTATAAGCTACTCGCGTCCTCCGTGCTGCCCGGAACAGCTTTATCGACAGGTTACTCTTCCCGGCCCCACCCCTTTTATCAATGTGTGTTATCGGCAGCGTGTTGATACTAACGTCATTCGAACAGCCTTGCAGCGACAACCCCTTATTGGCCCATCTGTCGTCGCGCGCTCGGCGGGCATTGCGTGGCGGACAAGCTTCGGATTGCGAAACACGGTCAACTTGTTTTCAAGTGGATCTCCGCAATTTTATTTGAAATGGTGCTTACTGCCAACATGCAGCGTTGCCTCACATCTCGAAGACCCGCTCTACAATGACGCGGATACGGATCACGGAAGCGGAGCACGTAACACACTCGCGTGTTACATCTACAATAAGATGTATGCGGACACGGATCACGCACGGTTACGCGTAAGAAAGCTGGCAAGTCCCAACTCTCCCGTGGCCGTGAATCCGTGTAGCCAATAGGAAACGAGTATTTGGTTTGTTGATATTGGTTTTCGTGGCCACAAGTGCGCGGATTTGCCGTGGCCATTATATTTTTTTCTTTGAATAAAAATATGCACATGGTATGGCAGTAGTATTTACGCAGTGCTACACACTGTAGAATATACAAAATGAGGTCTTTACATTATAAAACCTATAGGAGTAATTTGCAACAGCTGGGTAGTTTTTATTTCGTAAGTTGCAAGAGTGCGTGTTTATTCGTATTGTAGACTTAATTAAATAATTAAAAATTAATCTCAAGGCTTTCGCTTGTTCATTTTACGTGTTCCTAGTCCGTTTTCTTACGTATCCATGCATTATAGAACAGGCCGAAGCGGTACATCTGGCGTCGTAACCGTGCAGATATGATTAATGATAGTTAAGCAGTCAAGTCAGCCTTTTGAAACACTCCATCCCCCATAGTTTCATGTACGCCATGGCAATCTTTATGAGGTCTCTGTACACCAATAAGAAACATCAGATTTTACAAAACAGTAGCTGTGCATCACGGGAACTATAGCTCTTTCACACACGCATGGGCGAGGGAAATAGTACAATGTCTTAGATTAAAAAAAAATAACTATCATTAAAAAATAACTTAAAAATAGTCTATACAAAATTTGAGAAAAGGACAAGAACAGACAGTGTCGGGCAGTACATAGAGTATATACACTCTTGTGGAAATACTTGCTGATCAGACAAGTACCGGAGAGTACACAACAGAGAACTAACCCCTATCACAAATACTTTGATATCACGCACGAAAAACAAAGCCCTGCATTGGCGAAACATAAGCTGTCGTATTAACTCGCATCTAAATTAATCTAAAATGAAAAGGTCAAAAATATTTCATTCGAGACTTTACATTAATGTATACAACAACTTTATCATAAAAAAAAGTTTCAGCCATAAAACAGCCGTAGTCTGGATTTACTTATGAATATAAATATTCTTTTCCAGATTTGCTTTGCTTCCCTTGTTTAATTTTTATGCGATACTTGGAGATAAATAAAATTATATAGTTTTGTTTGATTTGTAATAACTTAATTCACGTTATTTAAGGCAAAACACGAGAGTTCTCAAGATCACTGGGGTTTCAACTATGCCATTGCTGCTTCTTAGCTTGATAATTTAAACACCGTTCCAGTGCTCTGTTCAAAAGAAAACTAAAATAAGTTGGAAACACTTACGAAAAATATCTGACGATAGCCCACATTTAAACTGTCTTGAGGAAATCTGCCTGTATTAATGCACAACAAATTACAACTTAACTCCGAATTTTTTTTTAACAACAGTGTCTATGACAACATGAATTAAGCTATATGGTATTATTTATTCCATGAAATATAACATAAATCCCAACGATACTGTAGATCAACGATGCCTTCCCGTAAGGGGCCCGAGTGCTCTAGCGCAGTCTATTTATACGAAATAAAATAGTTGTGTGTTTGTAATGGGCACTCGTGTGAAGTCAATAGCGTGTATCGCTAAAAATATTGATGCGCTGAATAACATGTTGACCCTGCTTGCTTGGTTTTTTTTTTTTGTCTTCTTACTCTACACAATTATTTACTACATGATCTTGTTCCATCTTTAGTTGCAATGTAATTTAATTCAACTTCACTGATAGCCTATTTGTTTGGTTAGCGGTGGGAAAATATGGCATTGTAAGGTTTATGCCCTGAGAATAGGTCAGGGAAAATAGTAAGATCCTGCCTGTAAAACTGGGAAAAGCCAGGGAATTCTACTCAGGTTCGGAACGAAACGTGATTTCTAATGGGAGAGTTTAGCATAGGGAAAATTTCCGCCGCTAGGTGCGCAGTGTTCCAAGAGGTATCTTTTAATTAAAATTGTAAGCTTCGTAAATAATAAAAGAGAACAATTTTACATAGTTACGAAGTTATTTTATATTTTATTTATAATGATTACAATTATGCTGTTTTTTAACATGGAAAATAGAGAAACCCTGGTACATTGCTTACAGTAGCATTTACGTAATGACGGAAATGTTTCGTTACTAACATTGATCTTCCCGACCCCGTAGTAGAAGTAACCCGGTACATGTTGCAGCGAAGTGAATACTACCAGATTTGTAATTAGTTTGTGACCTAGATTGCTGTTCGTTGCAATGAAGTTCCAGTGTGACAAGAAGTTATTATAATGACCCACAAAGCGGAATAATGACTGTAATAATATTACAATAACGCATTTCTATAAATGAGCCAACTTGACGTAATAAAAGAAGTAACGAAACCAAAACGGAAAGTATGCGCAAAAATGCAGAAGGCATACAGTAATGAGGGAAGATAAAAATAGGGTATACGGCGTCTAGGTGTTGACTTCCACCAAATTTTTTTATACGCTTGTACTATAGAGTTAATTTTTGTATGAATGAGTGCAGCATTTTATTGTTAAATGTTGGTTTCGCACATCTTGGACACATTCTTGCAGTGGTATGCATTTTGTTTCAAAAATGGAGTGAAGTAGCTGAAGTACTGTGCTTATTACAATCGAGTTATTTTGTCTTGAACGTGACGTATGTAACAAGCTTTGCCTAATTGGCTCAGCCAGGGAGGGACTTCATACGCACGCAGTCTCCAGTACACACATTTTGTCTTTCGCCACATGCATGTTACTTTAGGAACGTGGTTATAACTATACGTAGCACAGATTTTGTACGGAAATAGTATTAAAAAGTTACAGATGAAAATAATTTTTAAGTGTTTGTAGCGACTAGGTTATCATCTCGGCAAGCTTCATTTTAGAAACTAGTTGTTGTGATTGTTTTAATTTAATATATTAACTTCACAGATGACTAAGTTCTCATGACGCAGTTAATGGCGGATAACGATTCATTGGAAGTATTTAGTTTATCTCTGCCGACTTTGAGCAGGGGAATTTTAAGCTGGATAAGCGTACGCAACCCGTACTGATTCAGGAGTAAACACAGTTGTTTCTAAAGTGATCTTTTGACTTGCTAAGAAACGTCTGAAATAAATAGATCAAGGCCACAGAAACAAGACTTGTACATTTTGCGAAAGTAGGTGCAGGCCTACTGCTATTTTTCTCCTCTTGGGGTCAGACAGAATTTCTGGAATGTGTGAAGATTGAAAATCGCATGTTATTTCACAGAGAGATGCAACTTGGTTATAATTAAATCTTTGTCTAAATGTTTGGTCATAACTTCATAGTTCTGTGAACATGTTTAATTTCGATACTCAACATGTTTGAAATAAAACTAAAGCTTTAAAAATTGTTTTTACTATATTGGTTTTTAATACAAAACTCGTTCATTGATCCTAGCTAGTAGATTTGCAACACACATGGTGATGACTAAATTCCATCATGTTGAGTGTATTAACGTTTCATTTTGTAACATTTTTGCATAAAAGTAAATTTTTAAGATTTTTTTACATACTTAAGTAATATCTTATTAATGTTGCTTAGCTAAAAGTACATGGCTCACTTTCTTACCGGGTGTGATACCGGTTTTACTCACTGTGCCGATACCTTGCAATCCTACAGTCTTCTGGTTGTAAAAAAAAAAAGGTTGTAACTCAACTAGTACAACACACTATCCACATTGTACAAGGCATTTGCCATAAGCAGATATTGGATACAAACGGTTTCTTTATTGTCCCAGAGAGTACGAATGACATACATTCATATATTTGGAAACCCCGTTAGTCCGGTTAATCCGAACCATTTTTTTTTATTTGGAAAATTTTTAATACAAAAAAAAACTATGTGTATCAACACAAAAGTTACTTATAGCATAATATTACAAGAGGATACAGTTAAGGTAAGTATTAAAAAAAATAGTGGCATCTAGGAGGTGACCGAACTTAACTCGCTGAGGTACCGTGGGTTTGCTACGTGTCACACACAAAAAAAAGTAGTAGCCGACCATGGAATAAAAACATCACGTATGCCGCGTTATTATAATGTTTATAGTTTAATTAGTTCAGTTTCTAGTTACATTAGTTCTAGTAAACCGAATATCAGCAATTCCGACCTGGCCCCTGTCCGATTAGTTCGGATTGACGGATTTGAAGTGTATTTGGAAACTTCAGGCGTGTATATTTGGAAATTTAAGTCATTTAATAATGTATTTAGATATTTTAGGTTTAATTAAAACTTCTATAAATATTNGTGTATATTTGGAAATTTAAGTCATTTAATAATGTATTTAGATATTTTAGGTTTAATTAAAACTTCTATAAATATTTTTGGGGTATAAAAAAAAAGGGGGGGGGGGTTATGCAGTACATGGTTGTTGGTAATTTTTCTAAATAGGGTCTAAGATTCTACAATTGCAACTTCATTGGTGTTACAGAATTTTTTTAATGCTGGCCTGGAGAATATAATTATGCTCTAGCGCAATCATTTTCATCTGCAGTTACTTTTGGAAAATCATGAGTTTATGCGTTTGCTATAATTTAGGACGTAACAAGTTAATGCGAAAAAGTGTAAAATTCTCTTCAATGATGAGATTAAATATTCATAGTTTTTCTATTTATTGCAGCGCTCACAAAATCNAAAAAGTGTAAAATTCTCTTCAATGATGAGATTAAATATTCATAGTTTTTCTATTTATTGCAGCGCTCACAAAATCAAACTTTCAAGAAGTGATCTCAGCGCAGCTGCGATAATTTATTATTTTATCATGTAGCACTTTAAATTTGTGAAATTATCATCTGGTAACTTTTCACAATATTTTTTCTCTACAGAAATAAGAATAATAATTTTTTTTCTGAAAGCAAACAATGTCGAAATTATTTCTGTCTGTTATGCATTCAGAATTAAACAAAAACTTTGGTGAATGCCTTGTCGCTATGTTCCAGTATAATCCTTGTTTATAAATTTTTGAAATGCTATTAGCAAAATGCCTTAATATCAATTTTAAACAATATACACTCATGAGAGTCGAATTAGATAAATCTGCATGTAGGCTATTCACGGTAAAGTGAGCACTTTGAAATCCCTCTTATTTGGAATAATAGTCGATAAATATATTTTATTGTAGCCTTAGACATTAACTTTCGAATCCGGTGGAAACTACACAGTGTGTTTATTACTTATACGGCAATATTTATTTTAAAAGGCGGATATAGGATAAGAAAAATGGCTGAAAGGAAAAAGTAACTAATGCCTCAAAAGTGCTCACTTTACTGTGAACAGTCTATAATGGCTTGTAGCACGTCCTTTTTGCCCTGATGGCGATGATACTAAGTGGCATGGATTTACAAAGTGCGGGAAGCGGTTGGGAGCCATAGACCGGCCCACTGATCACGACCGCTCCGGAGCCTCCCACAATGCACGGACGTTAGGCAAGCAACCTCAAGTTCGTGCAGTCTTCATCCTATCACTCTTGGTCACAATTCGGGAACGGTGGGCCGGTGTATTGTCATGTACAGGTCTCCTGCAGGACTCTGTAGGCACAGAAATGGGCGCGCATGTACCTGCCAGCAGGTACTGTATCATCCACCGAGAAGGGACGAAGACACTAAAAGTGTAAAATTCTCTTCAATGATGAGATTAAATATTCATAGTTTTTCTATTTATTGCAGCGCTCACAAAATCTAACTTTCAAGAAGTGATCTCAGCGCAGCTGCGATAATTTATTATTGTATCATGTAGCACTTTAAATTTGTGGAATTATCATCTGGTAACTTTTCACAATATTTTTTCTCTACAGAAATAAGAATAATTATTTTTTCTGATAGCAAATAATGTCGAAATTATTTCCGTCTGTTGTGTATTCAGAATTAAACAAAAACTTTGGTGAGTGCCTTGTCGCTATGTTCCAGAATAATCCTTGTTTATAAATTTTTGAAATGCTATTAACAAAATGCCTTAATATCAATTTTAAACAATATACACTCGTGAGAGTCGAATTAGATACATCTGCCTGTAGGCTATTCACGGTAAAGTGAGCACTTTGAAATCCCTCTTATTTGGAATAATAGTCAATAAATATATTTTATTGTAGCCTTAGACATTAACTTTCGAATCCGGTGGAAACTACGCAGTGCGTTTATTACTTATATGGCAATATTTATTTTAAAAGGCGGATATAGGATAAAAAAAATGGCTGAAAGGAAAAAGTAACGAATGCCTCAAAAGTGCTCACTTTACTGTGAACAGCCTATAATGACGTGTAGCACGTCCTTTTTGCCCTGATGGCGATAATACGAAGTGGCATGGATTTACAAGGTGAGGGAAGCGGTTGGGAGCCATAGACCGGCCTACTGATCACGACCGTTCCAGCGCCTCCCACAATGCACGCACGTTGGGCAAGCAACCTCAAGTTCGTGCAGTCTTCGTCCAATTACTCTTGGTCACAATTCGGGAACGGTGGACCGGTGTATTGTCTTGTACAGCTCTCCTGCAGGACTCTGTAGGCACAGAAATGGGCGCGCATGTACCTGCCAGCAGGTACTGTATCGTCCACCGGGAAGGGACGAAGACCCGTGCACCAGGGGACAAATTTCATCCCNTTAGGGATCCATCGCTTCATGTGCTTGGCGACGCACTCGTACCCTGCCATCCTTTCTCCGTATGTATAGGGTCGAGTGACGATGTTCCCGCGCCTAAGCTAATCGTAGAGCCTTGGACGTGCGGTGGATGAGCGGTTAGACTGCTCGCCTCACACCAAGGCGAACCGGGTTCAATCCCCGGCCGGGTCACTCCGGATTTTCGCTAATGGGAATCGTGCCGGACGATACCGTTGGTCGGCGGGTTTTGTCTGAGATCTCCCGTTTCCCCCGCCCTTGCATTCCGACGCTGCTTCATTCTCGCCACATTTGACCCTCATCGGCTCCCAAGACCTCGTTCTTAAGAGCCGCTCAAATCTCTCTTTCATCTCAACTTGGATGTGCAGTGGACAGAGGTACCGTAGTGGGGCGGCGGCTTCTATACCTCATAGAGAGAGGTGATTTTGGACGGTATGACTGCTCACAGGTTGTTGTGGTCCAGCATTGAATTGGCGAGTGTTCTGCACTGTGGCCTGTACCAGCTGTTATCAATCGAGCTAGCCGACAGCGACCCCTGCCATCGGCAATTGTCTCTGCCGACGGCGGTTTTACCAGAATCCCAGAACTCACAGTACGCAATTGACACGGTAGCCCGTGGAAATCCCAGTGCCTGCACGACCTCTGATATGGAGTGCCCCACTACATCTGGCTCAACGACCTAGACACGATCAAATACGCGTGCATCTTGTTTCTCCTCTTGTTTTCGACTATTACTCAGACTGAAACATCCCAGTAATGCCATTTCGCCAACATGGCAGACGACTCTAACTCAACTGCTCACGAGTGTATTTTAAGGCCTGCATGTTAATTTGTGTATTGAAAACATCACTATAGTTGCAGAAGTAAACAATATTTTAATAATGAGCTGTTCTCAAGTGTGTTACGCCACCAAATGAAAATGTTTTCTTTTTTTCATCCAACAACCTTCTCATCTTTTGTTTTTTTTCTTCCAGAGGTGTTCAAAGCGAGGTATGTGTTTGCTTTGCTCGGATTCCTGGGAGCTTCCATCCTCTACTTTGTGAGGGTCAACATCTCGGTGGCCATCGTGGCCATGGTAAACCACACGGCGCTTGCTTCGGCGAGGACAACCACGGAGGAATCCTCGGACGACGTCTGCCCTGGAGGGGATGGCAATGACACGCTGCTCAAGTCAGAAGTAGGTCTCCAACCCACTCCGGTCATAACGACCCCTTTGGTGGTCCATCATCCACCTTACTCATGGACATATAGACTATTCTCTCCATGGTGAAAGTGTAAATGACTATAAACTCACCTGTAATTTGTTTCTAACTCATTTCACTGTAAGAGTTCTTCGAGTGTACTGGCTGAACCATAAGAGAGGGAGACATTGCGAGTTTCAGTAAAACAAGTGCATGTTGCTTATGTGGCAGGTTCAATTTCTTTTTCATTAAAAGTTAGTGGAGAACAAAAGAAATGTAGATTGTGTGCAGCAAAATTAAGTGTGTACGCCATGGTTTCTTTGGTAGCCAACTTGATAGTGTCAATAACTTTCTTTGTAAAATTATGAAGGATCAATGCTCTTTGGTGTGGTACGTATTATCTCAACATCGTGGCTTTTTTTATCTTGCTGTGCAAGTGTACAGCAGCAGAGAAAATTAATTTTATATTTAAAAGATTGGAGATTATTGAAATTAACGGTTCAGCTACCTTTTATTTACTAGTGAAGTGGCCAGATTTTTGCTGTAGCTCATGATTGACTTGAGATTACCTTGATGTNCAGCTACCTTTTATTTACTAGTGAAGTGGCCAGATTTTTGCTGTAGCTCATGATTGACTTGAGATTACCTTGATGTGAGAACTGCAGATGAATTTTTGCATCTCCATGAAAGAAGTAAGACAGTGGCTAGAGGGGCTCGCACCAGTTAGCGGTGCCCTGCACGTGGTGGGCAGACTTGCAAAGGGAACTTGCTAGCTGGGATGGGAGGTTTGAGTGAGTGACCATGTGACCCAGGATGGCGAGTTCGTGTGGGACGAGGAGAGGCAGGGCATCATCCTGTCCGGGTTCTTCTACGGCTATGCAGCCGGGCAGCTCATAGGGGGCCAGCTGGCAGAGCGCTTCGGCGGGAAGATTGTCTATGGACTGGGCACCTTCCTGGCCGCTGCTCTGACTGCGATCAGCCCCCAATGTGCCTGGTACAGCCACAACCTCTTGTTCACCGTCAGGCTGCTCGAGGGCCTGGCAGAGGTGAGGACGATGCTCTCCTAGCTTTCTGCTTTGTGGTGTGCAGGTCGGACACCAGTGTGGTGCTTGGTCGGCAGACGTCCCTCATTTTTACTCTTTGGGTGACTGGGTGCAATGCTATTTTTTTTTAATTGCATTAGGAACTGGTTCATTGATATTAAAGTAATCAGTTTAGCATTTCACTGAAGTTTTAATATATTGTGTTGGTGTTAAAACTTTTAACGTTTGTGTTTTTGATATTTTTCATTAGATTATTTTCAGTCAACCACAGGACAACAGTGAACCATTCACTTCATAGGAGAACACAAGTGGTNTATTTTTCATTAGATTATTTTCAGTCAACCACAGGACAACAGTGAACCATTCACTTCATAGGAGAACACAAGTGGTTATGTTTTTTACGATTATAAAGTACTGTTACTTCAGGAAACTTAACTGACGGGTAGCTTAGATATGTTAGAAAGTGTGATGTCGTCTTGTCTGTTATTTAGCAGGTGTGCTGCTGTTTTGTAGTAAAAAAGATTTCCTTTAATGTACAACTGCACTGATAACTAATGATGATCTGGTAGAATAACCATTAATATTTAGTTGTCTGGTATTGACGTGATATAGAATAGTATATAAATCACTAATCAGAATTGTAATTCTGCCCCTTTTATTAAAGATGTTAAAAAAACTTCTGGAACAAAAATTTATTAACTTTTTAGGTACTCAAATATCTTTAGATTTTGTACTCTTAGTAATATAAAAGCTGAGGTTGGGGATGCATATAAATTTATATATTTAATTAAACATCAACAAAATTAATATTTTCTTGTGCAAATAAAGTTGTTGTATAGGCAAAACAAACTTTAACTTTGCAGTTTACATATTTAGGCAAGGATATTGGTTAAATACCAACTCAGTGTTTAAAGCTTCAACGTAATACTTAATTTTCTTCATCATAAATGCTATATAATGTATTTCTCATTATTTGAATATTGATAGAACAAAAAATGGGTGAGTATACTTATGTGTGCGCATTAGAAGTTATACTTCTTTGGAGTGACTAAAATAAAATTTTATTTTGTATGCAAATAATTTATGTAAGTAGGAAAAACGATAAAATGACTAAAGAAAGACATGAAATACAATTAATAAAGGTTTGATTAAAGAACATAATTAAATTACCCTCAGTGTGCCAAAAGAAGTATAACTTAATAAAATAATACTTACAAAAAATCAACCTCAAATACTTGAAAACACATTCAAAATTTTATTATACAATTTTTTTCACTAACACATTTTTCATGGCACAATGTAAGCAAAATTAATTGACAAGATATATATTCACAATGAATTACTGATATAAATTAAATGTTTTTCAGTTTGCTTATTACATGAACTAATGCACGTGCAACTATACGTGCATTGGGTCATACTCATACTTCGTTCACTGTTGTGCACATGCAACTATACGTGCATGCGCGTTGGGTGATACCCCTACCATGTTCACTGTCTAATTTCGTTACACTGCGCGCGCACTACTTCCGTTACACACTAAACTTTTACCCTCAACACGACAAAAGAAGTATAACTTCAATAATTGGTTGAAATTAAAGACATTTTTCCACTGGTCTTCATTACAGATTTAGACAGGCATTGTTTTCGCAGAACATTGCATCTCTCTCATTCGCTTTGAAAATTGATACCTATCAAAGAATTGTTACCTGACCATTGGAACTTGATTATATAAACTAAATCCATTTTCAAATAAATTGCTAAAGTTTCAAGTTTTTTAATTGTACAATGTTTGTCAATGTTGTATACTTAAAATATAATATGTATTTAATACCTAAAACTTTTGTAAATGTATTGTCGGAGTGATTCGATGTAGAAGTTTTCTTGTAAATGTTATGAGGGTTTTATCTACTAATAAAATTGGAAAAATAGTACATTTATTATACAGGAAAGTATTGACAAAATGTTCCAGAAGTATTTTGGTATTGATATAAAGTCCTTTTTTTTTAAGTATCATCTATACATCCGAAAAATTTTAATATCAATATCAGACAATCACTACTTTATGTAATGGTTTAGAATGACCATTTTTTTTTCTGCCAAGCTCAAAAAGGAATAATGGTACGTGAAATGGGTTGTCATGTCTGTGTATGACTGACTTAGCCACTAAATTCTTAAATTTGTGTACTAATCTCATTAAATGTACACATTTACTCCATCCATATACTTATTGTATTGCATTTTATGTTTCTGGTAAACAAAATTTTTAATAATACATTCGGGATTAATTCAGGTTATGACAAGCAGTCAAGATAAATTGATTACAAATATGACAGCTTTTCAAAATAACCAATTAGGAGGCAAAATTAATTTGCACATTGAGGTTGCNCTAAATTGATTACAAATATGACAGCTTTTCAAAATAACCAATTAGGAGGCAAAATTAATTTGCACATTGAGGTTGCGAGTCCAATCATAATTTAACTTATGTCCAAAAACAGCTGTTAATTTAGCTGTTGAAACAAGATCTAAACATTTTGGTAGTCGGTTTCTGTATTCCTTTTGATCATCAATAATCTCCTTTGGTTTGAGCATAGTTTCTCTGTGTTCACNTTTGGTAGTCGGTTTCTGTATTCCTTTTGATCATCAATAATCTCCTTTGGTTTGAGCATAGTTTCTCTGTGTTCACGTAACTGAATGACACAGCTGGGTTTAAACTGAGACCATCAGCTGTAATGCAGTAAATACATATGGATTAAAAATTTGAATTCACTTTTTTACGCTCTTGAGTTCACAGTTTCCTGTATTGATACCATTTTGATTGTTTTACTTTTGCACTACAAAGTGCAAAATGTGAGTTTGATTCTGATATAACGTTGTTCATTCTTAAACAGGACAGTATTCATGTTAAAAGTNGCAAAGTGCAAAATGTGAGTTTGATTCTGATATAACGTTGTTCATTCTTAAACAGGACAGTATTCATGTTAAAAGTTTTCAGGTTGTTTTTTTTTTTAGGTTTGTTCTCTTTCAACTACTGCTTCATATATATATATATATATATANTATTTTTCATTAGATTATTTTCAGTCAACCACAGGACAACAGTGAACCATTCACTTCATAGGAGAACACAAGTGGTCATGTTTTTTACGATTATAAAGTACTGTTACTTCAGGAAACTTAACTGACAGGTAGCTTAGTTATGTTAGTTTTCTCCAGGGAAGTGTGGTGTCGTCTTGCCTGTTATTTAGCAGGTGTGCTGCTGTTTTGTAGTAAAAAAGATTTCCTTTAATGTACAACTGCACTGATAACTAATGATGATCTGGTAGAATAGCCATTAATATTTAGTTCTCTGGTATTGACGTGATATAGCATAGTATATACATCACTAATCAGAATTGTAATTCTGCCTTTTATTAAAGATATTAAAAAAACTTCTGGAACAAAAATTTTAACTTTTTAGGTACTCAAATCTTTAGATTTTGTACTCTTAGTAATATAAAAGCTGAGGTTGGGGATGCATATAAATTTATAAATTTAATTCAACATCAACAAAATTAATATTTTCTTGTGCAAATAAAGTTGTTGTATAGGCAAAACAAACTTTAACTTTGCAGTTTACATATTTAGGCAAGGATATTGGTTAAATACCAACTCAGTGTTTAAAGCTTCAACATAATACTTCATTTTCTTCATCATAAATGCTATATAATGTATTTCTCATTATTTGAATCTTGATAGAACAAAAAACGGGTGAGTATACTTATGTACGCGCATTAGAAGTTATACTTCTTTGGAGTGTCTGAAAAAAAATTTTATTTTGTATGCAAATAATTTATGTAAGGACAAAAAACGATAAAATGACTAAAGAAAGACATGAAATACAATTAATAAAGGTTTGATTAAAGAACATAATTAAATTACCCTCAATGTGCCAAAAGAAGTATAACTTAATAAAATAATAATTACAAAAAGTCAACCTCAAATACTTGAAAACACTTTCAAAATTTTATTATACAATTTTTTTCACCAACACATTTTTCATGGCACAATGTAAGCAAAATTAATTAACAAGATATATATTCACAATGAATTACTGATATAAATGAAATTTTTTTCAGTTTGCTTATTACATGAACTAATGCACGCGCAACTATACGTGCATTGGGTCATACTAGTACTTCGTTCACTGTTGTGCGCATGCAACTATACGTGCATGCGCGTTGGGTCATACCCCTAGCATGTTCACTGTCTAATTTCGTTACACTGCGCGCGCACTACTACCGTTGCACACTAAACTTTTACCCTCAACATGACAAAAGAAGTATAACTTCAATAATTGGTTGAAATTAATTACATTTTTCCACTGGTCTTCATTACAGATTTAGACAGGCATTGTTTTCGCAGAACATTGCATCTCTCACATTCGCTTTGAAAATTGATAGCTATCAAAGAATTGTTACCTGGCCATTGGAACTTGATTATATAAACTAAATCCATTTTCAAATAAATTGCTAAAGTTTCAAGTTTTTTAATTGTACAATGTTGTATACTTAAAATATAATATGTATTTAATACCTAAAACTTTTGTAAATGTATTGTCGGAGTGATTGGCTGTAGAAGTTTTCTTGCAAATGTTATGAGGGTTTTATCTACTAATAAAATTGGAAAAATAATACATTTATTATACAGGAAAGTATTAACAAAATGTTCCAGAAGTATTTTGGTATAGATAGTCTTTTTTTTTTTTAAGTATCATCTATACATCCAAAAAATTTTAATATCAATATCAGACAATCACTACTTTATGCAATGGTTTAGAATGACCATTTTTTTTTCTACCAAGCTCAAAAAGGAATAATGGTACGTGAAATGGGTTGTCATGTCTGTGTATGACTGACTTGGCCACTAAATTCTTAAATTTGTGTACTAATCTCATTAAATGTACACATTTACTCCATCCATATACTTATTGTATTGCATTTTATGTTTCTGGTAAACAAAATTTTTAATAATACATTCGGGATTAATTCAGGTTATGACAAGCAGTCAAGCTAAATTGATTACAAATATGACAGCTTTTCAAAATAACCAATTAGGAGGCAAAATTAATTTGCACATTGAGGTTGCGAGTCCAATCATAATTTAACTTATGTCCAAAAACAGCTGTTAATTTAGCTGTTGAAACAAGATCTAAACATTTTGGTAGTCGGTTTCTGTATTCCTTTTGATCATCAATAATCTCCTTTGGTTTGAGCATAGTTTCTCTGTGTTCACATAACTGAATGACACAGCTGGGTTTAAACTGAGACCATCAGCTGTAATGCAGTAAATACATATGGATTAAAAATTTGAATTCACTTTTTTACGCTCTTGAGTTCACAGTTTCCTGTATTGATACCATTTTTATTGTTTTACTTTTGCACTGCAAAGTGCAAAATGTGAGTTTGATTCTGATATAACGTTGTTCATTCTTAAACAGGACAGTATTCATGTTAAAAGTTTTCAGGTTGTTTTTTTTTTTAGGTTTGTTCTCTTTCAACTACTGCTTCATATATATATATATATATATATAAATGTTTCCAGGGAAGTGGTGGTGCATTTTTAAATGTTTTAAAATTGCATTGGTATAATCAGCATTCATAACTTGCATGCATCTGGAAGGTTTGAGAATTTAACTTTTATTAATGCTGGGATTGTTTTTTATAGAAGTTTTGACCTGCTTTTCAAAATTTATCGGTGATAGTTTAACATCCATACTCCGTAAGACATTTCCACTATATCATTCATACATAGTGTTTGAACTCTAGAACTAGCACGTATTTATGTGTGGTGATAATGTTGATCATTTAGACCCCACACACGTGTTATGTTGTTTGTTGAATATTATAGTAAATCTTTTACCGCAAGTGGTTTTTATAAAGCCAACTGAGAAGTTATTTATACGAATAATTTCACCATTTAAAATGGGCCAACTAAGAGTGGTAACACCAGTTTTTTTTTTTTTTTGCCATGATGCTCTGCCATAGTGGAAATGTCACTTATCGCCTGCACAGACCAAGCACTGCAAACACCATTAGGTTAATTCTCAGTCACGACCTCTCGGAATGGCATCGCATTAAAAAAAAAAAAATTGACTAAGCGTCTCGACGAGAAGTTTACGGCTCGTGTTCCATTCCGGGAGGTCATCCGTACCATGTTGGACTGCGGTCATTCAGGTAGTGTTGTGTGGCATTGATCTGTGTGCTTTTACAAGCCATTTTTGTAGCCAAGGATCTTTCCTGAACATGCTAAGTACCTACATACATTTGTATGCTTATATATTTTAAGATTTTATTTCCTTGCACAAAGTTATGCATTTCAGAATCTACATTGAAAACATCAAAATTGTTACTGTTTTAGTATGCTTAGAAGGACTGGTGAGCTATATTTGTTAATTTTTTTTTGTAAGATTTAGTTGTAGAAGCAACCAGATTTTCCTATTTAATATTTTAATATCCTTTTTCTGTTTTTACACTTTTAAGTGTAGTTCACTATTTTGTGTTGCAATTTATTGGTAATTTCTTAACACTTCTCTCATCAGTTCTTCCCATACTTTTGATTAGTGTTTTTTGAAGTTCGATTTTTATCCAACTTTCTTTCTTCAAAGTTTAAGCAGTATTTTTCAACCTGCTTTTTAACTTTTAAATATTGTGAAATGTCTATTTGATGCTTAAAGTTGTGCACAGTAGAATCTGAAATACATTACCTTTAATGCGGGGCGTGTTGAAAATGGACCATATA
This sequence comes from Clitarchus hookeri, assembly GCA_002778355.1. NCBI lineage: Eukaryota > Metazoa > Arthropoda > Insecta > Phasmatodea > Phasmatidae > Clitarchus > Clitarchus hookeri. The sequence goes on along the minus strand of NQII01005980.1, from coordinate 102,192 downwards.
ATCTCATGTTATTGTTGTGTCAAGTTTATGGCTCATGCAAGCTTTTGATCTATTCCTACATCTAGGTGAAGTAGGTGTGTTAACTAGTATTCGGCCGGGGGCAAATGGCTCACACACTCACTGTCTCAGTTCCAAGGAAGTTAAGACGGCAGATGCAATGTAAGTTCACGCCACCTGACCTCAGAAAAGTGTGCTTTCTTTAGTGTTCAGCTTGTCTGGAAAACAACGTTGGGATGATGGTTGTGCTTTAGCCCTAGTTATTCAGTGTTTTATTTTTTTTGTTTGTTTGTTGGATGTACTGATGTATGTACCTTTGTCGTGTTAAATATTTTTTTTTTTGTTTTTATGATGTTTGTATTAATAGTTGTTCTAGCATTGTGTACTCCTTCCATGCCCCCCGGTACATGGGAGGATGTTCGCCTAAGGCTGTGGCGACTCTGCTGCAGCCGAAGGAAAAAAAATGCTCGTCAAGCATGTTTTTGAAATTCAGATATTGCAGCTGACTCGCGGTGGCCTTGAGCAAAGATCCTCCCGCTTATCAATACTTGCTTGCTTCATCTCGTCCTTGTTGGCACATTTTTCAGAGCGTCACGTACCCAGCCCTGCAGTTCATGATCTCAAAGTGGGCACCACCTCAAGAAAGAAGCAGATTTTCTATTATATTTTCAGGTAATTTTTGTCATGGAATGGATAGAAATATGCAGCAGATATAGTCCACATCAGTTATTAATAGGTTTGTTTCTTTCAATTACACAGGCTACACAGGCAAGCAAAACTCCAAAACTGTCAATACTTTGAGGAATATGTAACGTAAAATTTGTCGAACATAAATATAAAATTACAATGTTGCGTTAGTGAAGCATTTCGAACCCTGCAGACATGACGTTGCAGATTAGTATCTAATGAAATGATTTATGTATCGTAAGAAAAATAAATTAATAAAATTTACTTGTACTCTTGTAACGAAGAAATAACATGCATACAAAAATATGTTTTGCCAATTGTGCAACGAAATGGTGCTGAAAGCTGATCAAAAGTAGTTTTTCAACCCTGCCTGTGTAACTGCACCATAGACTAAAGATGCGTCATCTTTAATCTATGACCTGCACCTACAGAGAAAGCTGGTGTAGCTGTACTACACTTTAAAGGCTACACTTTTCTTGGTTGAAAGATACGAACCTAATATTTCAAACATCATACAGAAGTTTCGTCGGATTTGTTTCTAGAATTAATTTTGGCACCAGTAAGGGATTTTTATATTGATTTTCCTCCTCTCTGCTTGAAAATATTGATACCATCAATAATATGGACCTGAGCTTTATCAGTAGTAGATAGTCGTCTTTTCTGATTTATGCTAGAATGCCCAAGGTTTACTAAATAAGGCAGAGTAGTGATAGAATAATTGTGTTGTGAAGAAACCAAACGGCTTGTAATGAAGCACGTCTCGTTATTGACGGCTGGAAGTCACGACTCGGTTAGCTCAGTGGTAGCAACATGAAACTCTTTAAAAAGGCGTCAATTAAATACAAAATAATGTAGTCAAGTTCTGGTTTATTGTTCTTTACTTTTATTTATTAGAAAGATGCAACAGTTCACATACAGTGCACAGGTATGCCGAGTACAAACAGGTTTCACCGATACACAGACAAAGTAGAGAGCAGCGCCACAATCGTTATTTGAGTGTTCTCGTCTTAAAAAGCTGGCATTGCCCAAGTAACTAGCCACCTTCCACTCCGGCGGAGAAATAAACTAGCAGGATTAAGTTGCAGATGTGGAGGCTATTGCCACGCCCGACGCGGCCTTGGCGAGCACTGAGAGTCTACTGCTCGGCCGTTGTCTGTTATCTGTCCGTGTGGATGGTAGGCACTCAGTATATTACTTCGCTGCGTGCCTACCCCCCACTCCTAGTCACAAACAAAAGCATGGCGTGGGCCAGCCTCGCTTTCCCACGCTATTCCAAACTGCGTAGCCCACCGAACTGCGCCGTCAGTTAAAGATAATCGAACGTGAAAGAAAATGAACCACTTATCTCGAAAATTAATAATACTGCGTCATTACAAGCTGAGAGTTAAACCCAAACACAATGAGAGCAGAGTCTTGTATGCCGTTGCAGGAATCACAAAATTTACTGGCTTGTCTGAATCTGGGTTTGCTTTCATGATTTGGATGTGGAAGGCTACGAGTCTACCATGGGTCCATTGTGTAATCCTTACAGTAAAATATTTTGTATTCCATAAGCGGTCCTAATTTTCATGTGGTGTCCTTGCGTACAAAACTGTATGCTATGTTATAATATTGTGTAGGAGTGTCATGGCATTGCTTTATTATGGTGATTGCTTGGGAGGAGAAACTGATAGTGGTTGGGTACCAGCAAGTAGTAGTGTTTCAAAAATTAATTGATCGTAGATTTGGTCATGAAGGAATTTACAGTCCACTACCAATGCAAATCCAATTGTTTTAAATTGTATTTGTGGATAGCCATGTAATTTAAAATACAAAAGTACTCTGGTTTAGCAAATCGTGTAGTTTGGCCTTCCAAATAAAATTTGTTTAAAATCTTGGTTGTATGTGATATTTATTCAGACAGTATGTATTTACAAAATGTTTTTCAAAGAAATGCGCACGCAAACAATTTTAAACTCTTAATGAATGTATCAAATTTTTTTTAAACCAAAAGATGAGTAAAGAAAATTGTTTACACACACAGAATGTTCTGTTGCAATGTCAGAGTTCAGATTCACATATTTGGCAATTAAACGTTTGTGCTAAAAATATATTATGCTTTCTGTAAATGTAAGATAGTCATGGTATCAAAAATATTTAAGTTCATGGAATTATTAAAGTGGATTTGTTTAGGTAATTTAAGTTAGTCTCTTAAAGAAGTAACTTTCATAAATTAAGTCACTATCAAAAGTAACTTAAAACTTAAATTTGAAAATTGTAAGTAATTTTACTTTCTGAAAATGTGTGGGTTTATTTTTAATATCAAAATTTACTGATTGCATTCCCAGGCAATGAAGTATAACTTGGAGTGTTAATAAAGTTGAAAAAAAAATTTTTATTAAAAAAAACTCTTAGTTTTGTAATTGTGTTTTATTAGGCAGATATATAAATGTAATTTGTGGCAACACTGTATTATACTAGACAAGTCATTTGTTATTTTCGTTAAAATTTCACGAAACCTGTTTTTAGAAAAATTCATTAGTTTAAATTGATTCTCCTCTTAGACCAAATGTTCCCACCTACACTGTGGTGTTATATTCAAGAAGCAAAGTTTTCATAAGGGACAGGGATTGGAATCCATTTCAGAATTAGGAAAATACTTAGAGAACTCAGTGCGAACGGTTTCATTTCAATCTTCTATTAATTGGAAAGCTTTCAGCGTCAAATTTTTGTTCTGGAGAATGGTGATGTAATTTTTTTGTTGCATCATCAATAACAGTTTAAAATTCAAGCTTCTTATCTTGATGTGCTCTTGTAGATTAGAATTGGAAGAAACTGCTGTGGTCACACATGTTGTTTGTTGAATATTATAGTACATCTTTTACTGCAAGTGGTTTTTATAAAGCTTCGGTAAACGCTAATTTCGAATTTGTTTTGCTAGTAACAGTTTCCTCGCAGCTGAGCTGCTTAAAGATATTTAACATTTGCCATCAATTAGGCTTGTTAGTTTGGCAGCTTTAAAAATATACTTTGATTGTATCGTGGTGAGTACAATCTGGTTCTTGGCACTAGTGCAAAAAGCCTTTAACACCTATTTAGTTAAACAAATACTTGTTGCGCTGTAAGCATATCAGTTCATTTTCTGTATTGCATATACAGTGAAATCCCGATATTTCGCATCTCAATTATTCGTATATCCCGCTAATTCGTGCAAATTTGCTGGTCCCTTGAGAAAATCCCTTTAATTCGAAAAAAAAAATGATTCATTCTGGTCCCCTCAATAATACGTATTTATTTTGGTGCTTCAGCTCAATTAAAACGTGTTATAATTCTTATTTCCAACTTAAAAATCTCGTTAACTCGTAATGTTTTTAACCCTAGACTGTACACCAGCTCTAGATTTATGCAATTCGGGCAGGGTAAAAAAAGACAGGACGGGTACTGAGGGACGTAGGAGGGTTTGAAGGTCAGGTAATGACGCAGAGTAGGCTGTGAGACGATGTTTCTGCGATTCCCAGAACTAAGAGGTGCCTTGGTGTCCGGCCTAGGGTTATGAGAGAGTAGGAAGGAGCAGAGCGAGTGAAAAGTTAGTCAGTTCGGTCTTGGCCATGCCTCCGAAAAGATCTAATAAGTGTCTTTCCATTAGAGAGAAAAAAAAAAATCATTAGCGCAGTGGCCGGTGGTGATAAACAAATTGACATGTCCAAACGTTATAACGTTCCTTCTTCCACAATAACATCAATTCTGAAGAACAAGGACAAAATCGTCTCCCAGACATCGGGCAGCAAAGTAAAGCGCTTTAAGACTGGTGAGTATCTACAACTAGAAGAGAATTTAAAAAAGTTGTTTGCGTAAGCACGGAATTTGAATGTACCATTTGGAGGAAACCTTTTAAGAGAAAAAGCAAAAGTTTTCGCAGAAAAAATGGGAATTAAAGACTTTCGTGCGAGTGATGATTGGTTTGATAGGTTTAAAAAAAGGCACAGCATAAAATTTAAGAAGCTTAGTGGGGTAAGTGCGAGTTTATCGGACGACGTTTGTTCTGAGTGGAAATACGAATTGGGAGAAATAATCGATTCTTATGAGCCCAACAACATTTTTAATGCCGATGAGACGGGGTTATTTTATAAGTGTCTCCTCGACCGATCAATGTGTTTAAAGGAACAAAAGTGTCATGGCGGAAAAAATAATAAAGAACGTGTAACCATACTGTTGGCCGCCAACATGGATGGATCTGAGAAATTAAGACCACTTATGATAGGCAAATCAGCCAAACTAAAATGTTTTAAAAACAAAAACTTTTCTGATGACCTATCGTGCAAACAAAAAAAGCGTGGATGACGGGCGAATTATTCAAGGAATGGATACAATCAGTGAATGCTGATATGGAGGAAAGGCAGTGAAAAATTCTACTTTTCATGGATAATTCTACAGCCACAACAATACCCCACCACTCAGTCATGTTAATGTTGTGATTTTGCCTGCCAACACTACTTATAAGCTGCAGCCTCTAGAAAAGGGCATAATTAAAACTTAAAAAACCTTTTACCGCAAGGAAGTAGTGATGCAACTCCTTGACAGCATCGAGGATGGGAAGGATCATAAAATCACCTTATTTTCAGCCATGAACATGCTCACAAGGCATGGCAAAGTGTTGGCGAAAGCACAATAAAATAACTGTTTTCGTGCTTTTCGATTCACGAAGGTGGAACTTTCATCAGCAGTTACTGAACAAGACTTTTAGAATGCCCTGTGAATTTGAATAGTCTTCCTCAAAATGAAGAAAATTCTATAACGTTTGAAGATTTCGTCCATTTTGATGATTGTTTAGCGGAAGCGGGGATTCTAACTGATGATGAAATTTTGGCTCCATCTCAGGACATTGATGGTGAAGGTGATGACAAAGATGATGTGCCGACAATTACACCTAAGTGGCGAAACAATACATCGTGTGCCATTTCTTAGCGAAATCAGACGTTGGTGATGAAGTATTTTCTGCTTTGAACATGCTTGACAAAGTAATCGATAATACCCGTCTGCATGGCTTGCACCAAAAAAAATTTACAGATTTTCTTAAACGTAAATTTTTAATGTGTTTAAAAATTTTAATTTATATATACATATGCATATATAATATGTAGCCATGCGTTTATCATTACATATTAATGCAAATTTGCATTAATCTCGTTATGTATTTTTCATTTTACATTTTTTATTTAACATTCAGTCCCTTGAAAATATGAATTATTGGGATTCTACTTTATATATGTGCATATATATATAACTAATATATATACATTCATATGTATATATATTTACACNTATTTACACATACATATATATATAACTACTTAGATATATATATACATATTCATATATATATGCACATATTCATATGTATATATATGCACATATTCATATGTATATATATATATATATGTAGATGTGTGTGTGTATACAGGCATCCCTCTTCTTTCATACATAATGTGTTCTTAAAAATGTGGTGAAAGTTGAATCATACATAAGAATGTAATAAGAGTGGTTCTATTCCAAAGTTATAAGGAAGGGGAAGGGGGCTAATTTTGGTAGGAAGATAATATATTTAATTGATAAGCGTGTCGTTGTTAACAAGTATTTCATTGAAAATCATTAATAAATATACGTATGCAGTATTTTCTTACTTGAAATGTTGATTTTCAACACCTGTTTACGTACTTGATTGTAAATACTATGTGAATAAATAAGATAATTAAATATGCTACCTACTTTCTGTAAAATTGTTGTGCGAATGTAACATATTATTTTGTAGGTTGTAAAAACTAAAAGTTTTTAAGAGATTCGTATATTATTTTAACAGAAGCTCTCATTGGTATTGTGCCAATATGACAGCCATATCTAAGCACTCATGACATATGATCCGCGAAGGCTGGAAAACATGGCAGGCAGTGTTAGATGGCAACTATCAGTGCTATATCAATAAGTTGGTAGGTTGCTAAATGTATGAAAGTTGATTTAGAGGTGGTTATATCATGTATGAAAGAGCGAGTTGTATAAATCTCGAATGTATGAAAGCCGAGGACTGCCTGTATATGCGTGTGTATGCATGTGCAGGTGTGTGTATGTATATGCATGTGTATATACATAACATTTTTAAAACAACCTATTTTCATAAGTGGAAACACAAAAAAAAAAAACTTTAATTTTTGCTTACTATTTTGTATTAGAAAAGTTTAGTACCCTTTGCTTAACGTATTATATAATGTAAGATGTTCTATAAATAAACACATTACAAAATTCTTTCAGCATAACACTTAATGTTCGGAAAACCAACACCACAGTTTAGTAAAAACAAAATATCAGTTTTCCTTTTTTGATGATCATTACTAAAATATGATTAATATTTGCTACGTGGCAGCCTGACATACAACACAGTGCACAGCTGTTTTGTGAATTGACTAGTTGGTTTATTAGATTTCTGTAGAGAGAGAATAGCAGGACAGTTCTAACTGGTCTTTTATTTTTGAAAATGCCAGGAAAATAAATTTCTGCTGTGTATGTACAACTGAGCAGTAAAGTTACTGTATGTGCAAGATGTATGATTTGAGAGAATCGGCTTTATAAAATTTAATGTTTCCCTTTTTTATCAGAAAGGATTTATACTCTCTAGCATTTGTTCTTGTAGTCTGTATTATCCTACAAACTATTAAGCTGTGCAGATTCTTCACAGGAATCACTTTTTACAGTATAATGTACTTTAATTGCATGAAACACTTTTGTAATTTGTATTATAGCAGTAATTTTTTAGTAACGGTATGTATTTAAACAAAGTATGTGTCTGTTGAAATGCAAGGTGGCTACCTTGGAACCATCACGTGCTTTCCATTATCGGGGCTGATGTGCGACTCGGACATTGCGGGTGGCTGGCCGTTGGTGTTCTACGTGTTCGGAGGACTTGGCGTCGTCTGGTTCATCCCGTGGCTCTTCTTCGTCTACGATTCTCCTCAACAACACCCGAGGATATCGCCAGAGGAACGCAACTACATTGAGAAGTCTCTTGGAACGGTTCCATCCAAGGTGTGTGCAATGTTTTAAGGATGCTTCTGGGAAAATATTCATTTTGTATTTATTTGAACACTGGAAGAATTTGTAGATAGCATCAGGGTATTTTGTAGCATTATTTTTTATGCTTGTGTAATATACTAAAAACTTAATCTTTTTTATTTTGAAACAATTGAATTCAACTGTGAATAATAAGAATCTATGGGTCTCTTCCACATGCACGTAATTGTGTTAGATGATCCTGGCCTGGACACTGATTTTAGCAAGCACTTACAACCTTTAAAATTATACAAATTTCAATTTCATATTTATTATCTATGTTTTTGAAACATAAAATTTAATTTAGATCCACATATTACAGTGACTAAGATGGTACTTACCAGTCGCCATTCTTGGTTTCTTGTCACATAATCAGCGTAATCTGGGAATAGTAAATTAGATAGTTACCCACTCATCTACACATGATTTAAATTATAGTTCGAGGACTGGGAAATGTTTCTAGTTACAATATTAATCAGAGCATGTATAGGTATGCAAATTACTTTGTATATCATGTGGTTTTAGTAAGAAATATGTTTGTTTTCTCAAATCTAAAATTAAAAACATTTAATTCTTTCTCTTATATATTCATCAGATTTGCATTTTTCACTTCCTCGAGTTGCAAATTGTGTTCTTTATGTTTAGTTACTATAACAGGTGGGAAATTCTCCAGAAAACCATATTATAAGTCTTGGTTTTCTTGGAAGCTAGATCATGTACTATGTTCTTCACTTTAAGTTTAAATTCTTGAACATTTGTAACCATTTTTGAAATAGAGAAAGACAGAACTTGATCACACTCTTGGTTTTGGTATTTCATGATGTCAAATGGTATGTCTTACATATTTTTATGGACAGTTTACTTTGCACTCCTGGATGGTTTTCAGTTACTCCTAGTTACTTTTTGGTAATATCTATGAAGCTAGAACTGTTTGGGGATGTAACACTGTGATGAAAGGGTGGGACATTAAACCCCAGGCTGGTTGCACTTTAAATTTTATGCTGTTAATTCCACTCCACTATTGCAAGGGTTTTTATATAAGCTGAACATTGTGTCAAACAAGTAGAATGTTAATGGTCTAAAATTGCTGAATCTTAATTGCCAAATTTCACATAGCTGTAAAAAGGCACGACATTTAACTAACATATTATTTGTAGTTAATTTCTTGGACTGTAACTCTTCTCGCTGTGAAAGAACAAATAATTTGTTCTTAAGAGAGAATGAAATTGCACTCTTTCTGGTGTTTGTACAGTTTTTTGTATAAAAAAATTTGTTTTTGCATAGTAACACGGTGCAGAATTGCCACTCGAGCAGAAAACTCAAGGAGAATATTTTACGTGGTTTGCCATTTGCAAGCGCATACACTTAAAAAGTTTATTTTGTGAAAAGTATTTGGATAATAATTTGTGTATTTTCCACATAGTAACATATATTGGATTGGTTCTGTTTGCAGAAATCGCTGCAAACGCCATGGAAGGCTTTGCTTCTGTCCCCAGGAGTGTGGGCATGTGCGGTAATGTACATGGGGATAGGCTGGACTTTCTTCACGTTGCTTACTGGTTTGCCTACATACATGAAGCATGTGCTCCATTTCAATATCAAGAGCGTGAGTGGGATTGTTTTTGCATGTGAATCAATTATAGTGTCACTAGTGTACTGCATACCACTTAAGTATAATATAAAAATGTGTGTGCAAAATGAGTTCAGAGATATTTAAAACCATGCATAAACTGTGTGTATGGCGAGAATAAAAATTAAAGTGAGCCAACTTAAAACATGAAGAGTACGTGTCAGTTACAAAAACTGACAATTGCATGGGATAAAACTTGAGAACATCTGCATGTGTTTCACAGACAACAGCTCATCTACTATACTGCAAGACATATAGACATTTCACTTTAGTAAAGTTCTATTGGACGGTTACTAAGCTTGTGCAGATGACCTGTTTACGATTGTCAACTTTCTTTATATCATCTTGCATTGCGTTGGTAATCAACATGCTAGTCATGTTAAAAATGTAGTGGATGTTTTTATTACTTATATTTGGAGAATTCATTGATACACTACATAATATGTAGTCTTCTATTCTCATAGCATTGAGATGTGGCTCTTACTGCTCACCATTATTCGCATGAATTACAAAATTCAGAAAGAAATACAGTACTTGAGAATGTGACAGTATTTTTTGCAGTAGTTTAATCTTACAGAATAATGGGAACCATGACAAAAAACAATTTTAATGTCATTCTAAATTTACTGCTTCATTTTGATACTTAAGTCGAGCCAGTATAGTCGTAAATTCTATATGCATTCTGATTTTATGTATCGCATAATTTTGTAGAAATAAAAAACATAATTTATTGCTGCATACTCTTTAGGCAGCACAAACTCTTAATTAATGTACAATGAAACATGTTAAAACCAATGGTCAGGTACAGTTTTTTAAAATGTGCGAGGACACTTGGTGGTAATGAAGGGACGAAAGTAATTTTCCTTCTCAGATGTAGATTTGTGTTGATATAAGGCCAGAGATGAATCGATATCTTTGTGTAGGTAAATATTGGACTCCCAACTCACTTCATGCTAACTATTACATACGGTATTGGTTGGTTTACCATATTTATCTTAATATAAGACGACCCTCTACATTTGCCCTGATGGGAAAAATTCAATTTTGCCACAACTACTTATTGACAGGCCATGATAAAAAAACTCAACTCAAATATCCCATGAAAATCATTTTTAATATAAGTAAAATAGGTAAAAGCTTACCAGTCATCAAACCTTATGTACAAGAAAGAGAGAAGAATGCAAAATTAAAAAAAAAACTTTTCCGTATAAATTATTCATCACTTGAATCAGACTCCCTGGTAGAATGATTCTCACGAATATTTGCCTCGGTAACTGAAAAATGCTTGGCTGCAGCACAATTGTTATGCGTTTTTGCATACCAACCACCATTAGTTTAAAATTGCATCATAACTAAGGCGTTCAAATTTTCTTAGTTGTGACGCCGATGAACCTTTTTTTTTTTCAATGTGGTCGCTCATAATTAATTAGTGCGTGCTCATTTACCAATACGTTAGATATGAAACTGGAANTTATCACTTGAATCAGACTCCCTGGTAGAATGATTCGCACGAATATTTGCCTCGGTAACTGAAAAATGCTTGGCTGCAGCACAATTGTTATGCGTTTTTGCATACCAACCACCATTAGTTTAAAATTGCATCATAACTAAGGCGTTCAAATTTTCTTAGTTGTGATGCCGATGAACCCTTTTTTTTTTCAATGTGGTCGCTCATAATTAATTAGTGCGTGCTCATTTACCAATACGTTAGATATGAAACTGGAAAAAGGCTTCGACCAGGAGTAAACAAAGTATGGNAAAAAGGCTTCGACCAGGAGTAAACAAAGTATGGGAAAATAAATTAGAAGTCATTGATACAATTTCTATCTTGTACTCCCAACCCCAGACGTATTCATCTGACAAATCAAGGACTTGCACTGGATTTTTAGCAATTTGACCTAACAATTGCGAGCTCAGAATTTCAAATTGTGTATGTGATAAGACTGTACTGCAGTGTACGTGGTGCTTACTACTTATTAGGCTTTGTTTCAGCAATATGTTTCCACAAGAGAACTTATTTTACTTATTTTGTTTCAGAATGCTGCTCTGAGCACAATTCCATACATAACAGGAGGAATTTTCAGTGTAATTCTTGGATATCTCATGGATTATATCATTGCCAGGGACTGTGTGACAAAGTTGACAGCATGCAAGATCTGTAATGCAATAAGTAAGTTTCTGAATTTTCTTGGTACAAGATGTATGTTTATCCAATGAATCATNCATGCAAGATCTGTAATGCAATAAGTAAGTTTCTGAATTTTCTTGGTACAAGATGTATGTTTATCCAATGAATCATTCATACAAATTTCCCTGTTCTATTAAACTTCATTGCCAGTTTTATAAAAGTATGATTTCATGCATTCAGTTTAAAGGAATACAGTGAAACCTTCTTAAGATTTATCAGGAAAATACTGGGAAATGTGTGTTTATTAAGTAGCAAAACTTGAAAAAGCATTTTACAGTAATAGATTTGGTTAACAGAATGAAAAATAACAATGCTACTAGGGTTTTAATAGGCTTTCAGCAAAAATAGTTTTTGTCTTCAAAACAAGTGGCACCTAAGAAACCAGGCAAATTTTCTCAGATTAGGAAATGTGTTATTTTTCTGTGTACAGGAAAACCACAATTTTCTCCACAGTGAAGGAACTGTTTTTGTCAACTACGAAAGAAAACTTTTCTACTTGCATGCAAGAATTTCTAACAAATTGGAGCAAATGCAGCTCTGTCATTATTTGTCGATTAGCAATCTCTCGCTTGGTTTTCCTCTTGGTATCCTACCTCCTACTTGCAATTCTTGTATCTCCCTTGGTAGCATCCCCTTTTCCATTCTCATTACAAGACCATAAAACCTTAATCTAGACCTCTTTTTTTTTTTTCAGTTTTTGATGGGTTTTTGTCCTGCCTAATATTTCAAACATTTTTATTTCTCAACATGTTAATTTTTGTATGGCTATCCTACTTTTCAAACATTTTATTTTACGTCCTTGTATTCTGTTGACACTTCTCTTCTGTATAACCATCTAATTTGTTCTCTATACAGTAGAATCTCTCGAAAGGATGGAGGGGGGTGGGGGTACAGACAAGGTCTTGTAGAGAATCTGGCACCCCTAGTGTTTGAAAATGTTCCTCTTCCCAAAATATAGTTTTGAAATAATACCAGTATTTACACACAAATTGTTTCCTTTTTGCATATTTTACACGGAATTCTTACCGTACTAGTATAAACATTACTACTTAACATTATTATTCATCTACATTTTTAGTAATATACATAAGGTGTGAATCTTAATCTGCACTATGTTCATGTTTTGGCACCTCCAAATGAACAACTTGTGGAGATACGCCTGCGTATCTCTCCACCACTCTTCCACCTTTATCTTGATCTGATTTCCCTCTCTTGTACTCCTGTCCGTATCTTTTTCTCCACCTCTTTACACTTAACTGGGGCCGTCTTCCTGTGTAATATTTAGTTTATATAACATGTTTGGGAATCCTCTCTCCCGTCATTAACTATACCACTTCATTCTACATTTTTCAGTGATGTAATTCAAATCCTGAACTCCTGCTTGCACTTGTGTGATTTTTTCTGATCCTGTCCCCCCTTGTTATTGTCAGCATACTCTTCATAAACCTCACGCACATCACTTTTGATTTTCTTACATCTACATCCTACACGAGGAAGCCTACAGGTGGCAGTCGTCCCACCAGACAGATTTTGCCCACAACAAGCCTTGTAAGCCAGTGGCTGAAAACCAAGCCTACTTATATAAAACAAAGAGTAGTTATAAAACGGTGATGGGTTTTAAGGAGTCAGAAATGAAATACAGCAGTGTGTTGTGAAGTGTGTTTCGTATTTAGTTGCTCTTTCGGTAACATTGCGGTGTCTGGTTGCAGCTTCCATTGGGCCTGCGGTCACGCTGGTGCTCATCACCATGATCGGCTGCAATCCAGTGTGGATTATTGTGCTGTTGGCCATCAACGGACTGTGCATGGGCACCCAATACACCGGAAACAGCATGAATCTGATAGCGCTGGCACCCAACTTCGCTGGCACCACATATGGCCTGTGCAACACCTTCTCTAGTACCGTCGGCATACTGGCGCCCTACGTCACGGGCTTTCTTACCAATGGCAATGTGAGTCCTATAAACGTGTATATTGGAGCCATTCTTGCACCCTTGAAGATTTGCAGCCGTGTTAGTCCATTTGCAGTAATTTCTTTTTCTCAGTAATTGTAAATGTCACTTCTTTAATCTCTGTGTACACATGCTTTATTTTTAATAAATAAATTTATTTTACGTAGTTAAAAAAAATTTGCAAAGGATACAAATTATGTAACTTTGCAATATGGTGCTTCGCTTATTTTTGCTGGAAATATTATAGACTTTGGGATATTTACCTCTTAAATCTTAGGATAATGAGAAATGTTTGTTTACATTCATCACACGTGATGCCGTAAGCTCATTTGCCAATTACCTTAATGATGGAGAGCTATTCACTGTTACATAAAACTGGTGTTCAATTTCCTGGTTACCAAGATGTGGCCTTAAGAGACCGGGAATGTTAATTATATTTAAATCAACATTTTTAAGAGCTTGGATGACAAAGTAAGTAAAAAGAACCATTCCTGAACTGGTTAGTTTCATGTATCCTAATGCACAGTACAAGTTATGCCTGGACATTGAAAAAATGCTTAATTAAGTTGTTAATTAAAGAGCTCTGTAATATGAAACAAGGACATTTTCTTAAGTTGCATGTATAAAATACATTACAATGTCAATACGAAGAAGATAATGTAAATATAGGAACTGCAAGAATAGGAATTTGCAGTCTTTCCGAGCACTGAGTCGTAGTTGGAACTATAAATATCAGAGTATTTCTGCTTTTATGTGCCACAATGCCAGTATGTACCATATATCGTCTTATGAAAGAAGATGGCGAGATAATGCAAAAGTTCATCGCTATAGTTATTAACTTACTGTGGAGTATGGTGGCAGTGATAAGAGGCAAAACAGGGATAAAAGTAATAGCAGGACCTTAGTGAAGTAAGAGAGGAATTAAGAATGATGCAGTTTAACCATTTGCAGATAAAATGAAACTTGGAGAAGAATTAGTAAAAATATGTAGAAAGAGACCCCAAGAAAGATCAGGAAAGTGATGAGGAAGAGCAGATAATGTTGGAAGTGTTATGGGAGAAGGAAAGAGTGGAGTGAGATAAAGGAGAGGAAGATTATGGCATTTTGTTATACTGACTGGGTGGCAGTCTGGAAACTGCAGTTGATGATCACACTTAAATTTGGAGCTAATATATAAAATGACTGAAGCTCAAGTACTCGCATGCTAGTACTTGTAAACAGGCACATGCCCAAAGAAGGATATTACATTTTTCACACTGTTGCGCAATCGCAACGTTTCCCTGGCTAGGCTAGGTTCATCAGGCAGCAAGTTGTAGAGAAAAGAAATGCAGTGCACTGCAACCAAAAAAGTGCAACAAATAAATTTTGTGTGTTCCCCTTCCCCCCTTTTTTTTTCCAAGAACATTTTTTTAGATCCGCAAAAACCAATTTGTTATAGAAAGATGGGTGCTATAAATGGGGTAGACATAGTGAGGTTCTACTGTAATAGTTTAAACAATATAACTGTACACAAAAATTTAAACTGAAATAGCTCCAATTGTTAACGTGTAAATCACTGGATTTTATCCCAGTAACAGTAATAACAGGATAAGAAATCCAAACACTAAACAGGTAATTGTTTCTGCCCAAATTGTACAATTGCTTATTTTACAAGCACAATGGTAGTATTACTTTTTAGTGGTGCATGGTTAGTGAGGCCCCAATGCTGTCAGTTTTTTTCTATGAATGTATTTGAAAAGTAAATTAAAAACGTAGGGTTTTAGTCTTGGGTTACAAGTGCTTGAGCATTGAGGTTTGAATGTGTGTGTTGTAATGCTTGTTGCAGCAAACTCGAGCTCAGTGGAATGTCGTGTTCTACACGTCGGCTGCTGTCAGTGTCATCACGTTCATCTTCTACATGGCGCTTTGCACGGATGAGGAGCAGCCTTGGAACAACCCACACCCTGACATAGGTCAGTTCTGTGATTATGCCGTAGCATCTTTTGTAGGAAACTTGTTCGTACTGTGACATAGTGGATACTTTGGTTTCACAAAAAAGTAGTTTGCAGTGTGGGATTAATTATGTCTACATTACCGTATGATGTCAAAAATATATAAAAGGACAGGAATGAAAGTATTACACTGCGAGTACTTGAATTCCTGTTCTTTTATAATATTTTGGTAGCCTGGCGGCCGACTTGCAGCCTTAACTTACTGTACGATGTGTTAGACTGGATTCTAAGTATCCAGGGAATAAATAAATCTTGTGGTACTGCATCATTTTTAACAACTCTAAATTGTCATGACATACTGTATATGTGATATAAGTAAGGATATTGGCACATACTCGGCAGTCGAAAAAAATGTCAACTTCCATGTACACAACCACCACCCTCTTTACTTCCCTTGAGCTGGGTTGTGGTGGTGTGGTAGTCGGGCTGCTTACCACCAAGGTGAACAAAGTTACATTTTCTGTGGTGCCAGCNTTCTTTCACCAATCAGCACTCTAGACCTACTATTAAACGCCAACCACAACCTCGAAAAGTAAAATCCACTGCTCTTGTAAATCAGCCCAGTATGCAGGTAGTAAGGACTTTTTGTACTGAGTCTTCTTAAACTAACAGGCAGCGATTTCATAGATAACGGCTATTGTAAGCTCACAGTGTAGGTAATAGGCTGTAGGTACTATTAAAAAATATATTGAACCCTTTTTTAATAAAAAAAACTAATACAGTATAGTTGTAATTAATTCACTGTTTTCTTCATTCTCTTCACAGTGAGAGAAATTTAATGTTAATTGTATGCNTACAGTATAGTTGTAATTAATTCACTGTTTTCTTCATTCTCTTCACAGTGAGAGAAATTTAATGTTAATTGTATGCTTAATAAAAGCATCTGTTGATTTGTATTACAATGTAATGTCATGTCCAATGATAGTCATGCTGATGATTAGAATATCTGTATTAGATGTAAATAATTAAAATCATGTTACAATGTACATGCTCAACTTTACAAAAAAAGAATGCAGAGTCTCCCAGAAAGGATTTCATGGGTAATGGAGTAGGAGGAGTACTTGTATTGTGGATTAGTCATATTTTGAGATAGAAATGCCATTACGTGTGTACATGCTCCTACTTTACAAAAATATAATGCTGAAAGCTCCAGTAGGGAAATTGGGTAGTGAGGGAGTAAGAGTTAGGCCCGAGGAAGTGGTCGGAAGAGTTAGGCCCGAGGAAGTGGTCGGAAGAGTTAGGCCCGAGGAAGTGGGGTCAGGAGAGTTAGGGCCGAGAGAGC